>JACEGR010003611.1:0-101730 GCA_014170235.1 Listronotus bonariensis | reverse complement strand
ATAAATAAAAACTTATCTATCTATCTATCTATCTATCTTCCCTGCTCACTGCTGCGGAAGTAAGCTGCATGTAAAGTGGGTTGCGTAAATAAATACTAAAAGTTCTTCATGTAGTTATTCATAAGTCTACCAGAAAAACGTTGAGATCCATAATTAGTCCTATGTGGTTGAATGTAAAACAAATATCTACATCTTATAAACCTACTAGGTAGTCTAAAACAAATCTCTAAGAGCAGCTGGCTACAACATATTTGCCCATTTAGCAGTTTATACAGAAAAATGCTCTTTGCCTTCTTTTTTCGAGAAAATCAATCCCAGCTAATTGGATACGAATTGTGTAGGGTGGTTCTTTATAGGAAAATCTTAATTTATACAAAAGCAGCTTGTTCTGAACTTGTTCCAAACGATATAAATGTGACAATTGTACTTGGGACTCCCGATAATACTATTATGCTCGAAAATACTACGAACCAAACTGTTATATAAAGATTTAATAGCACTTATATCATAATGTTACGGTTTTCCATACCTTTCTCCTACGTGGATTCGACAATTCAAACACTTGACAACACTAAAACACTTTATTCAAACCATTACAGTAACACTACAACTTACTTATTTATGATCTTAACTCTATCAATAATATCAAATAACTGCCTACTTATAACTCACTTCCATGAAATAACTCGCCTAATTATACCAAATACTAACTCACAGGGGTTTACTCCAGCCTTATACAGTGTGTCTACGTAAGTTGGCGTCATATAGAAATAGAAAACTTTTTTATTATTAATTTTACGAAAAAAGGTATTCTTTATCAAAAGTTCTGCATGATCCAAAACCTAAAAAGCAACCACAAGATATTAAATTGTATCAGTCATCTACGAGGTTTGGCCAAAAATGTAATTTTTGCTGAAGAGTAAAGTACCTGTATTTTTGCTAATATCGAAAATTGTTATAAAGAAAAGATGTTTAGAATTAAAAATTATTTTGATTGAATTTTTAATATTATCTTAAATATGCCTTATCCGATTTTAATAAAATTTGGTTGTAGTATTTGTTGAAATAGGAATTTAATTTAGCCCTAAACTAATTTTAATTAGTAAGACCAGTGGCGGCGTGGGACGCATCTAGACTAAGATTATTGGCAAAAAAATGTACACCATTGACTTTTTGCAACTTTAATTTTTTGTTTCAGATGAAATGCTAAAAAATAAAACTTATTTGTTTCTTAATATTTCTATGTAGCTTGCTTAGTTTTTCAGAAAAAATCGCTTAACTATATATTTCTGGACTAACCAGAAACATTAGGGCATTATTTTTTATTTTAAGAATTAAGTGTTATAAGTGTCTATTAGCAATTCCTCCATTCTCGGTTCCCAACAGAAGAACTCTTAGTGCTGCAAGTATGCATCCCTATACGGTCCAACTGGATAGACCCCGAACTTCCCACTTTGTTCGTTCTTTTATCCTCATAGTTCCTAGAAGCGTTCGTGGCCTAATTCTTGGCGTTAGTAAAATAGAGCAATTATCTTTTAAAAATGTTAAATTGCTGGGTAATTTTCTAGAAAATGGGAGCAACTCCGATTTTGACGAAATTTGGTATACAGGGGCTTTGGGGCGCTGATCACGAATCTGAAAGAATTGTTTGGCGGAAACGCCTCGCTCTCGAGAGATATCCATCATCAAAGTTCAAATTTGAACTAAGCCTCATTTCTCACTATATTCCCCCCTTCTGTGTGCACACAATTCTTGATTTAAGTTAGCTAAAGTGTCACACTAACAGCTTGATTTTCACCTTCAACCCCGTTTTCTACGTTTTTACATTATTTTTGCATTAAACTGCATAGCTATACTTTGAATCATTTTAATCCCAGTTTGCCATGAAGCCCTATGTGTATGTATGGTTGCCGGATTATCAAAGAAAAGCCACGCAATTTAATTCCAAAAATAATGTAAAAAACGTAGAAAACGGGGTTTTAAAGGTGAAAATCAAATATTGTGTGACACTTTAGCTTTAAATCAAGAATTGTGTCAAAAAGAAGGGGGAATATAGTGACAAGGTTAGTTCCAATATCAACTTTGATGATGGATATCTCGAGAACGAAACGTTTCCGCCAAATAACTTCAGATTCGTGATCAGCGCCCCAAAACCCCGTATACCAAATTTCGTCAAAATCGGAGTTGCTCCTACTTCTAGAAAATTACCGAATTGCTGTTCTTCCCCGATGGTTTACTGAATATCAATAGAAATTTTTTTTAACCAAAACGAATTATACATATTTCTATTTTTTCTTTTGTTGTATTCCTGGGGTAATGCGCACATCCTTTCGTAAAACTTATTTATTATTTTACGATGGAACGCTGTGATAGTGAAGGAAAATCAGTTACTCCCGAGAAAATCGACGAAATGGGGTTAAAAAATTTGCATAAAGTAGGGTTCAACAATGAAGATTCAATAACATCTTCTACATTTAAAGGAGACCTGTGTGAGACGTTTGGTAATTATTCCTCCTTAGAATTAATTAAAACAGAAAATGACCATCTTGATGATGCATTTACGGAACATGGGACCTTTAAAGACTGTGAAGTAATAACGAAGGAAGAAGACATTAATGAGAAAGAGTTGGAACTAACTGAAACAAGGTACCTACTTAAATAGAGTTGTAGAAAACTCATATTATATTTATAAGCAGAGGAAGTAATTCATTATTAAAAAATGGTTTTAGCATTACTGCTCACATTCTCCAGGAAAAATTTTAAATTTTTTACAAAAGAAGTGTTGATTTTATTTAAATTTTGTATGAGGAGATTTTTGGGGCGCCGATGACGAGTCTGGAAAATTTTTTAGTTGGACAGTGTTTAAAAAATTTACATTAAAATTTCTGAGTAGTGTTATCTTGTTATATTTTTGAGATAAATCATCAAGCAAAGACTCAAGCAGAACCAGAAACTCGCAGAAGTTAGCGGTACAGGATCTGTAAACTGTAATCACATGCCTTTTAGAAATTTTAAAATATCTTTTCTTACATACGTGACCATACCACCATGTTTACTAAAACATCTACAAAAATTTGACAAAACACCATATCCAGGAAGCTTTACTAATTTTTACTGGTCTTCCGTCAGCCAGTGCTCAACCAGACAAACAATATTAAATGCATTTTTATGAAGAAATAGAGATAATTGCTCAATCTTATTAGACAAACATTGTATATTAACATACAATATATTTTTTTTTAAGAACACTTACTGGCTTATTTTTAACGTTAGGCAAAACCTCCTGTGAAGCTTTATGGGTGTGTACATTTTGGTCAATTAACCTATCTGATCTGTTTTTTGGAGATCAGCCCCAATTGAATTTAAATGGACCAGCAACAACACATTGATCAGGTTTAATAGATATTTTGAATGATCCTTGATAAGTTTGTTTGCCGGGAAGCTTTACACAGAAGAGAGGTTCTATACCATTTGCTGCTAGATAATCTTTTACATCTTGTTCGGTGGTATTTCCATTGAGGTTTCCAACATGGTACCATTCTCGTTCTTCTGCAGCGGTCAGTTTAGTTTTGATGTTGGAGGTTCTTCTAATAAAATCAGAAGCAGTTAACTTCTTACCTGAGCCACCAGTAGGTATTGCAGCTGCTGCAGTCAACAGTGTATTTTTCTGAGGCTAATGTTTCTTTCGATTTTCCAAAACTGTATTTCTGTGTACTTTATTTTTCAGTAATAAGTAGTACTGGTTTTGCAAGCACGGTATCCCTAACCACCCCCATAGATTAACTACAGAGTGGCTTTCCAGTGACGCAATAGAGCGCTCCTGAGTAGCTCAGGAGCATTTTGTTCTACTTTATGGCGTTCCAGTGACGGAAAGTGTTATGCACCTGTGCTACTCCGTTTTTCTTTCCCTTGCCCCTCATGCACCAACCCCTCCTTTGGTTTTTGTGCTTCAAACGTGTTTTTTATGATTAAGGATGGATTTTTAAAATTATTTATTTAAACTGGAATTAGATATTAAAAGGGATTATTATTATAAAGCCAAGAAAGGTTAAAAACAACAAAATTTTAAAATTTCTTAAAGTATCTCTCTCCTTGTCTAAGGATGCGTTCCAGTGACTAACTTTTAGAGCAGTTCAAGAGCTTCAAGCCCTGGAGCGTGACGCACAAAAATTTTTGTCACTGGAAAGCTACCTTAAAATGTTTCTTAAGATGGCAGTTTTTGTATTGTCAATTGTTTAGTGACTTTGATTTCGTGATATTGGAAACAGTCACTTACTTCTGTTGACAAGTGACAATGTGTCCAACAGTAGTAGTTGCTAGTGAAAAAAATAAAGTTACTAGTGAATTGTTTACGCACGATCCACTGTTTTATTTTACAGACTTAGATACAGAGTAGGTACTCTAGTTCTTTTATGAGGGGTGTGATACTAAAATACAATGATACAAGTACTAAAATTACTAAGTATTTTATTACCAAATTTAGTATTAAACTTTTTCAATCTGTTAATAATGTTAGCCCAATTTCGGTAACATATATTTTGAATAATTTAATTGTACAAAGTACATGTTTTGCTACCAATTTTTTGATATTTGTTGTATATTACATTAAAACTTACTGCACTTTTGTACTTTTTTTTGTTTTTAGAATGATGGCTTATTGCATTGGACAAGAAGAACAGAAAGATCATATATTCAAAAATAAAGAAAAAGAATTTGATGATCAAGGTTTTCAAAACATTAAATTAAAAAATTTCAAAGTTGAATTATTAAAATGTAATCAATGTGGTTATCAAACTTTACGGAAAGGCGACTTTAAGAAGCATCTTTTAAAGCATAAAAACCAGAAGAAGTTAATATGTTTAAATGCGATCAATGTGATTATCAAACTTTTCGAAAATATGATTTAAATAAACATAATCTTCGACATAAAAATCCCGAAGATTTAAATATGTTTAAATGCGATCAATGTGATTATCAAAGTTATCGAAAGGACTCTATGAAAAGTCATTATCTCCGGCATAAAAGTCCCGAAGATGCGTTTAAATGCGATCAATGTAGTTATAAAAGTTTAAGTAAAAGCAATTTAAACGCTCATAATTTGATACATAAAAAACCAGAAGACGGTAATATGCTTATATGTGATCAATGTGGATATCAAACTTTTCGAAAAAAGAATTTTCAGGTGCATAGTCTTCGGCATAAAAATCCCGAAGATATTCCTATGTTTAAATGCGATCAATGTAATTATCAAAGTTATCGAAAGGACAGTATGAAAAGTCATTTTCTTCGGCATAAAAGTCCCCAAGATGTTATGATGTTTAAATGTGTACAGTGTGATTTTCAGACCTGTCGGAAAAACGCTTTAAAGGAACATCTTCTTCGCCATAAAAATCCTGAAGATGTTACTATGTTTAAATGCAATCAATGTGATTATCAAACTTTTCGAAAAAATTATTTAAATAAACATAATCTTCGACATAAAAATCCCGAAGATTTAAATATGTTCAAATGCAATCAGTGTGATTATAAGAGTATTTGGAGAAGTAATTTAAAGTCGCACAGTCTTTTACATAAAAATCCTGAAGATGTTCATATGTTAAAAGATGTTGATATATTTAAATGTGATAAGTGTAATTTTCAGTCTCGTTATAAAAGATCTTTAAAAAAGCACACTTTTCAGCATAAAAATTCCGAAAATGTTAAAGTGCAACCATTGTAATTTTCAGACTTGCCGGATTTTTTTTTTTAACCACCATCTTTTGGGCATAAAATTGTTCAAATTATTGTTATATACAGGGTGGTCCTTAACCAATACCGCTACTAGTAACAATAGACAAAAATTTGGTAAAATATTTTTAGTTAGGGAGATAATCAGTTACTTCAAATAAAACAAGAATGTGAATTCTAAGGACAAATAATTACTAATAATGGACGATTTTATATTGAAGCAGTGGTGGAAAATATGTAATTTGCCATTTTGTGGCAACGGCCAACTCATTGCAAATAGGTTTAGAATCACCCTGGATGTGTTTATTGTATTGTACTTAGTTCTAACTCTTTTTGGTAAACTTATTTATTTATACTTTTATCGTTACATTATTTTGTAAGTATTAAGTTTTCTCTAGATTTTTAGTACCTAACTGTATAAACAACCCCTTCCCATTGTCACTTGGTTGAACATGATCTAAATTGTTTAGTAGCATGGTGTTATAGAAATTATTTAAGTTTAAATGTAAAACAATGCGATTTTATAAAAACCATAACCCTCTGATATATCAGTACAAAATTGATGATAGTATTTTGGAGTCTGTTACACATTTTAATGATTTAGCTGTTATCTTTGATAGGGAATTAAGTTTACATACATGTACATAAAGATAGTATTGTTTTAAAGAGTTTTAGAATGTTAGGTTTTTTAAAGAGAAATTGCATGCACATTAGTGACACTAAAGTTATGAAATTATTATATGATAGTTTAGTTAGAAGCACAATGGAATACAACAGCATTATTTGGGCATCGTTCTACAACTGCTACATTAATAAATTGGAAAGTGTGCAAAATCATTTTTTAAAAATTTCCGTATAAAAATGTGGGTTACAGTATTAGATTGTTGTTGGCAGTGATGTCTACTCTGGCAACTCTGAAGTGCAGATGAAGGAAAGCCCTGTTGCTTTTTTGCATAAGGTTGTCAATGGTTTAATTCACTGCCATGTAGGAAAAAATCAATTTTAAAATTCCAATTCGGCACACCAGATCTAGGCATCTCTTTCATGCAGATGCCTACCGAACAAATTATGGTATGACCGGGTTTATTGATCGACTAATCAACAATTATTCAGCCATAGATTTGTTTTCTGTCAAAATTGAAACCTTAAAAAGAAATATATAGAAAGTGTCATTTTTGTGTCGTGTTTTTTGTTTGTCGTTGTTTTCTATATACATATTAATGTTTAGATACTTTTAGATATGTGTTTTAGTTGATAATTTATATATTTATCTACATTTTTCTTATTAATTAATTTTGTAAACTCACAGTTTTAAAAAAATTTACAATTTGGAGACATGTCTCTGTAGTGTATTTCAATAAATATATAAATATAATAACAATAAAACCAAAAGTTCTATCACCATTATCTATATATATTTATCTTTAAAAAATACGTAATACCTCTTTTTACCTGCAGCTTCTGCCACTTGCGCTGCTCGTGCCGCACTGCCCTGCTCTGATAATTCCATGGTAGCCTTGGCAGCGACTGTTGTGTAAATAAACAATTGCAGCGCGAGAGACGTGTTTGCCAAGTCGTGCTGTCAACTTCCCTGCTAACTGCTGCGGAAGTAAGCTGCATGTAAAGTGGGTTGCCTAAATAAAGACTGAAAGTTCTTCATGTAGATATTCATAAGTCTTATCAGAAAAACCGTTGAGATCCATAATAATTAACTCTATGTGGTTGAATGTAAAACAAATATCTACATCTGTCTGAATGTGGTAGACAATGATTCAGTAGTAAGAGAAGAATTTCGGACTTCCATTGTCTTTATTATTTTTATTCACACAACGTTTCAGGCAGTACTATCTCTGTCCGTTCTCATCTCAAGTGTAAACTCAGTTTAATAAAGACAATGGAAGTCCGAAATTCTTCTCTTACTAAATATCTACATCTTGTAAACCTACTATAGGTATTCTAAAACAAAATTCTGATGGAAGCTGGCTACAACATATACTCCCCTTTTAGCAGTTTATACAGAAAAAATGCAATAGCTCTTTGCCTTCTTTTTCCGAGGAAATCAATCCCAGCTAACTGAATACGAATTGTGTAGGGTAGTTTTTTATATGGAGATCTACTTAGTACTTAGGACTCCCGTTAATGCTATTATACTCGAGAATACTACGAACCAAACTGTTAGATTTTATAGCCCTTATGTAATGTTACGGATGGCTTGCGCAGTCATGGCCAACTCGGACAAAAAAATTGCCTATAAAGTGCTATACATTATTTTAAAGGGGAAAAAACGTTATTATCTCAAAAACCATAAAAGATAAATAAAATCTAAAAGCAGACTTAATTTTGCAATTAAATTGTCTAAAACTTTCCTAATTTAACCAACACTGTAGCTCTAATGGTTCTTGAGTTACCAATACATGTAGGTCGGTAAATAAATCTTAGGATTAAACTAAAGATTAAAAATTTAAAATCCGTTAAACTTATGTTTAAACTTGAGATTTCGTAATCGGTTACCCCAGTGCCGCTTAAACTTAAGATAAAGAAGAGTTTTAGAAAGATTGGAAATTTTGCATTTATTTTAAATTTTTAATTTTCAGTTTAATCCTAAGATTTATTTACCAACACTTATAATAGCCGGCCTAATAAGGCGAACAGGTCTTCTTTTAATGAAATCAAGAAAGCCGAGGGTTGTGGCGGTCTGGTACATGTCTGGTAATGCGTTTTCATAAAAGTAAATCTGTTGAATAATTACAGTATTGCAAATGTTTTTTTATAAGTACTTCCATGGCCTCTGCTCTAAAGAACTGTCCAGTATAATTCCACCACTCTCGGTTCCCAATAGAAAAACTAGTGGTGCCGCAAGTAATCATCCCTATAAGGTCCAACTGGACAGGCCCCGAACTTCAACTTTGTTCCGTTTTTGATCCCTATAGAAACCGACAACATTTATGAAATTTGGTATACAGGGTTTTTTGGGGCGCTGATCACGAATCTGAAAGATTTTTTGGCATTTGAACTAACCTTATTTTCACCAATATCCCCTCTTTTTGCTCACAATTCGTTATTTAAAGCTAAAGTGGCCCACAATATTTGATTTTCACCTTTTTAAAACCCCGGTTTGCTATGTATTTTACACCTTTTATTAAATAAATTGGAAAGGGTGAAAATTAAAAATTTTGGGCCACTTTAACTTAAAATCATGAATTGTGTGCAAAAAGAATAAGGGGAAGGAACATAGTGAAAATAAGGTTAGTTAAAATACCAACTTTGATGATGGATGTCTCGAAAACAAAATGTTGCTGCCAAAAATTCTTTTAGATTCGTGATTAGCGCCCGAAAAATCCACATATACCGAATTATATCAAAATCGGAGTTGCGGCCGGTTTCTAGATAATTACCAAAATAATGTGAGACCTGCTGCCTGCTGCCCGCGGAGGTCTTTCCTTCCCCCGAATCTTGTTTGATACTGTTATTATGAAACATTTCAGGAAAAAATTTTTTGCAGTTACAGCTCTATTTTACTTCATCTAGATAACGGGCCTAGGGCTAGCTGCGAGTATCAACTTATAGCTAAATCCATTGGAGACTAGTAAATCACATAATTTTTATTTTTAAGTTAATTGCATAATTTCACTGGAATCTACATAAACAAGTACAAAGGTTTTTTTTAATTTTTAGTTTGGTTTATGATTCTCTTCCATTTTTGACAACGCCTTTATACTAGATTTTAGATTGACTGTTTTAAAATGCCCCTATATTTGTCTCTCCCTAACCAGTTGTGTAGATCAACTTTTCAGAAATATCCTGATTTAAGCCATTTTTTTGTTGTTAATAGGGTATAAAACATTTTAAAAACATTCATCAATTTTAGGCTTCTAAACGGTATTTACCAATCGGTTATGTTGACGTTTAAACAATGTAATATACGTCAAAGTTGTCACCAATTATTGGGTACGTTCATCCGACATCAGCAGCTTTTTGTAAGCACAAAGCGATTCAGCGGAAAAACGACCCAGCAGTTGGCAAGTCTCTGAACGCTTCGCTTATTAGTTCGACATTTCAGTTAAAAATATAACCAAAATTTGACAGATGACTAACAGAACTTCCCAAAGGTTGACATTTGCGCAAGCCCAAATAAATGCTGAGTTTGGTTAGCATAAATAAAGACCGCTTTGTAAAATGGACATCTGCTGAGTTCAAGCAGCTTGTCATCCGGTCGGGTGAACGCGACCGCTTACCAAGCAACTCAGCCGCTGACGTCGGCTGAACGTACCCATTACCGCGGTTATAATTGGTTGAACGCCTAAAATTGCTGATTACATTGGATACGTTCAGCCGACGTCAGCGGCTGAGTTGCTTGGTAAGCGGTCGCGTTCACCCGACCGGATGACAAGCTGCTTGAACTCAGCAGATGTCCATTTTACAAAGCGGTCTTTATTTATGCTAACCAAACTCAGCATTTATTTGGACTTGCGCAAATGTCAATCTTTGGGAAGTTCTGTTAGTCATCTGTCAAATTTTGGTTATATTTTAAAATGAAATGTCGAACTAATAAGCGAAGCGTTCAGAGACTTGCCAACTGCTGGGTCGTTTTTCCGCTGAATCGCTTTGTGCTTACAAAAGCTGCTGATGTCGGATGAACGTACCCATTTTCTTGCTAAACGGTGACGTCATATACGTCACGTATTTAACCGTGTTTGAATACATCGCGGACAATCATCAATTTTAGGCGAAGAACCAATTCTAAAACGGTATTTATCAGTTGGTTATGTTGATGTTTAAACAATGTATTATACGTCAAAGTTGTCACCATTTATTACCGCGGTTATAATCAGCTTGAACGCCTAAAATTGATAAATGGTTTAAAAACGATATAGTTATCTTTGTCGAGCTGGCGTATGCATCGAACTCATTAAAAACTTTGTTTCGGTCATTTCTTGTAAACTTTTAACATGGATATAAATGGCAAGTGAAGAAATTTTATATTCGGTGTAAACTAAAGTACATATTAACTTTAGAAAATTAAAATAATATTTATAACCTAAAAGTTTATTGCGTTTATATTTCATGTTTATATTGTCATTATCGAATTCGGTTTAAGCTGTGGTTTAAGCTTAGTTCATAAGTTTGCGAAATGCGAATTGCGAATCCTGTTCTGATTGGTCAATTTCTAACGAAACATTCGAAAATCGTTACAAATTCTTCAATCAGAACACGTTTCGCAAATCGCATTTCGTAAGCTTATGAACTAAGCTTTATCTAGATGAAGTAAAAATAGAGCTGTAACCGCAATTTAGTTTCGTTAGAAATTGATCGCAGATGATTGAAATCGCAAAGCAAGCTTATGAACTAAGCTAAAACCACTCCAACGAATACGGTTAGCAAGAAAATTTGACATTGGATAAATATCCCTTTGCTTCTTTTTTCGTTTGTCGGATATTTAGCCCAGAGAAATGGAGAGGGGGAGAAGTCGCTTTACCATGCGCGAGAAGGCAAATACCGGGCGCCGCCATGGATGTCCACTACTTGTCATTGATATTTGTACTAATCTTATTTTCACAATATTTTCCCTTCTTTTTGCACAAAATTCATATTATAATACTAAAATGGCACACAATATTTCATTTAACATCAAAAAACCCTTTAAAAACATTTTTTTATTATTAATTATATTAATTCAAAAGCTTTACTTTAAACAAACTCGTGTATGCAACCATAAATACATCTACATATTGTATTTATGGTTGCAGCATTTATGGGTAAATTATTTTCAATTTAATGAAAAAAACGTGTAAAATAAATAAAAAACAGGTTTTTTAAAAGGTGTTTATAAAATATTGTGTGGCAATTTAGTGTTTTATAAAAATTTTGTGCAAAAAGAAGGCGGAATATAGTGAAAATAAGGTTAGTGTAAATTACTTTTGACAAATCCAGGAAAATAGGGGTAAATATGGCGGCGCCCATCGCCCATGCCGTTCCCGCAAAATGGGATGCGCAGTGGTCGAAGCGAGTTCTCTATCTCTCTCCATTTCTCTGGTTTAGCCAGTTCGCTAGTGAAATTTTAACCTCTTTTTTAGCCAAACCCGCCCAGAAGCGAATTAAACATATTTTTGTTTTTGTTGTATTTCTGGAGAATTGCTCACATCCTGTCATAAAACCTATTTAATATTTTACGATGGAAAACTGTGATAGTGAAAGAAAATCACCTATTTCCGAGAAAATATTCGAAATGGGGTTAAAAAATGTGCATGAAGTAGGGTCGAACAATGAAGAATCAATAACATTTTCTACATTTCCTTCCATTAAAGAAGACGTGTGTGAGACGTTTGGTAATAATACCACCTTAGAATTCAATAAAACAGAAAAAGACCATCTTGATGATGCATTTATGGAACATAGAACCTTTGAAGACTGTAAATTAAAAACCAAGGAAGAAGACATTAATGAGAAAGAGTTGGAACAAACTGAAACAAGGTACCTACTTGATTAGAGTTTTAGAAAAGAGATAAATATATCATCTATTAGCAGAGGAAGTAATTCATTATTAAAAAAATAGTTGTGCAATTACTGCCTTGTCCAGAATTTTTTTTTTTTTTTACGAAACGAATGTCGATTTTATTCAAATTTTGTATGAGGGGATTTTTGGGGTGCTGATGACGAGTCTGGAAAAATTTTAGGGTAACAGTGCCGAATAGGGTTTTCTGCCGTTTTTAAGATTTTTAAAAAAAAAGTGATACTTACTGATTTTAGACCCTCTTCTAAATACAATACAAGTGGCGCTGATCCAAAATATCCCGTTTTTAATTAATTATAACTAAAGAAACTTTCGGGACCGGGGAGTGAATAGGGGTGCTGGGCGGGGTAAAATGAGTAAAATGAGTGAATGTTTGCCAACATCACATACAGAATTAAGTAAAAATTATATTTTTGCCGAATATTTTTGATGAAAAAATAAGAAATTTAAAAGAAAATGAAAAAACTTAATTTATAACCTCAAACTAGCAAACAAGGTTAAAGAAACGTCATTTATTGAAAGTCAAATATGAAGAACATTTGGCAACATCAAAAATATGTCAACGGGATAATAAATTTTTAAATTCCTTAAAAAGCCAATTTAAAAAAAAAGAGACTTGACTAACAAGAACTAATCTGACCGTGACTTCGGTCACGTTGAATTTTATTTTAAAAAATCCTCTACATATAGAACTCGGATGCGTAAAGTTGCCGATGTTGCCAAATGTTCAAATTAAAAGTGACAAACTTTCGAAAAATCTAAATTTTTGTTTTTTACAAAAAAATACTAAACATTTTATAACAGCGCCATTATATTATGACGAAGAACAAATAGAAGATAACATGTAAGCCAAAATTTTTAAAAAATCTTAAAATTGGCAGAAAACCCTATTCGGCATAATTACCAATTTTAGTTGGACACTTTTATTCTTGAGATATCCATTATCAGACTTGAAAATAGTACTTACCTCATTTTCAGTTTTGCCATGGTCCATTTTCACATATTTGTAGTTTTTGGAGCCCCTCAACGTAAATCTTGTTGCCATACACGACTTTCTTGAACATTTAAATTTTTGGTCCATTTGTCCTATTGTAAAGTTCATCCATGGACATACTATATTACTGTATACTTTATTTTTCAGTAATAAGTAGTACTGGTTTTGCAGGCAAGGTATCCCTAATTACCATCATAGATTAACTACTGGTACTGGTTTCTTAAAATGGCAGTTTATGTATTGTCAATTGTCTAGTGACTTTGATTTCGCGATATTGGAAAGAAACAGTTATTTACTTCTGTTGGTAACATTGTTTGAGTACTGCAACCGGCCAATGATTACTAAATGAAAGAGACGGCCATATTGAAAAATATATTGGCGTGACAAGTGACAATGTTACCAACAGTAGTAGTTGCTAGTGATAAAAATAAAGTTACAAGTGAATTGTTTACGCACGATCCGCCGTTTTATTTTACAGACTTAAAAACAGAGTAGGTACTCTAGTTCTTTTATGAGGGGTGTGATACCAAAGTACAATAATACAAGTACTAAAATTACCAAGTTTTTTATTTCCACATATAATATTAAACTTTTTTAATCTCTTAATTGTGTTAGCCCAATTTTGGTAAAACGTATTTTAAATGATTTAATTGTATATAGTAACAAGTTTTGCTACCAATGTTTTGATATTTGGTGTATATTACATTAAAACTTACTACACTTTTGTACTTTTTTTTGCTTTTAGAATGATGGCTTATTGCATTGGACAAGAAGAACAGAAAGATCAAATATTCAAAAATAAAGAAAAAGAATTTGATGATCAAGCTGAATTATTTAAATGCGATCAATGTGATTATCAAAGTTATCGAAAGGACTATATGAAAGTTCATTTACACAAGCATAAAAGTCCCGAAGATTATTATTATGCTTAAAGTCCCTCTTTATTTATTTGTTGGTAATAATTACACTACATAAGTGTTTTTACACGTCAATTTACATTAATTAGACAAGAAACATTTAAAAATATTCTAAAATTTTCCTAAACATTATACTCAATAAAATTAAAAAATAAATACAGTTACACAATAACACTGACAGTCAATCACAATTATTAATAAGTATTTAAACTAAAACAATAATGTTTTACTAAAGTTTAGCCCTCATGAGAGTCCTGAAATAATTTATTCTTTTTTTTACCTCTTTAAGTCAAAATTCAAATAATTCTATATACATATTAATGTTTAGATACTTTTAGATATGTGTTTTAGTTGATAATTTATATATTTATCTACATTTTTCTTATTAATTAATTTTGTAAACTCACAGTTTTAAAAATTTTACAATTTGGAGACATGTCTCTGTAGTGTATTTCAATAAATATATAAATATAATAACAATAAAACCAAAAGTTCTATCACCCTTATCTATATATATTTATCTTTAAAAAATACGTAATGCCTGTTTTTACCTGTAGCTTCTGTCACTTGCGCTGCTCGTGCCGCACTGCCCTGCTTTGATAATTCCATGGTAGTCTTGGCAGCGACTGTTGTGTTAGTAAATAATTGCAGCGTGAGCGACGTGTTTGCCAAATGCTATTATACTCGAGAATACTACGAACCAAACTGTTAGATTTTATAGCCCTTTTGTAATGTTACGGATGGCTTGCGCAGTCATGGCCAACTTGGACAAAAATTTATTTTAATGATTTTGGACATAAAAATCAAAATTACCTATAAAGTGCTAAACATTATTTTAAAGGGAAAAAACGTTATTATCTCAAAAACCATAAAAGATTAATAAAATCTGAAAGCAGACTTAATTTTGCAATTAAATTGTCTAAAACTTTCATAATTTAACCAACACTGTAGCTCTAATGGTCCTTGAGTTACCAATACATGTAGGTCGGTAAATAAATCTTAGGATTACACTAAAAATTAAAAATTAAAAATCCGTTAAACTTATGTTTAAACTTGAGATTTCGTAATCGGTACACCAGTACCGCTTAAACTTAAGATAAAGAAGAGTTTTAAAAAGAAATTGAAAATTTTGCGTTTATTTTAAATTTTTTATTTTCAGTTTAATCCTAAGATTTATTTACCAACACTTTTATAATAACCGGCATAATAAGGCGAACAGCTCTTCTTTTAATGGAATCAAGAATGTTTGTGGCGGTCTGGTAAGTGTCTGGTAATGCGTTTTCATAAAAGTAAATCTCCTGTTGAATAATTACAGTATTGCGAATGTTTTTTTATAAGTACTTCCATGGCCTCTGCTCTGAAGAACTGTCCAGTATAATTCCACCACTCTCGGTTTCCAATAGAAAAACTCGTGGTGCCGCAAGTAATCATCCCTATAAGGTCCAACTGGACAGGCCCCGAACTTCAACTTTGTTCGGTTTTGGATACCTATAGTTTCTTAAGTGGGGTACATTATCTAGAAACCGGCCGCATTGATGAAATTTGGTATACGGGGGTTGGGTTTTGGGGCGCTGATCACGAATCTGAAAGAATTTTTTGGCAGTAACGTTTAGTTTCCGAGATATTCATCATCAAAGTTGGCATTTAAACTAACCTTATTTTCACCGTATTTCCCCTTCTTTTGCTCACAATTCGTTATTTAAAGCTAAAGTGGCCCACAATATGACTTTCACCTTTTAAAACCCTGTTTTTCTATGTATTTTACACCTTTTATTAAATAAATTGGAAAGGGTGAAAATAAAATATTGTGGACCACTTTAACTTAAAATCAAGAATTGTGTGCAAAAAGAAGGGGGAACATAGTGAAAATAAGGTTAGTTAAAATACCAACTTTGATGATGGATGTCTCGAAAACAAAATGTTGCTGCCAAAAAATTCTTTAGATTCGTGATCAGCACCCGAAAAAATCCACGTATACCGAATTTTATGAAAATCGGAGTTGCGGCCGGTTTCTAGATAATTACCAAAATAATGTGAGACCTGCTGCCTGCTGCCCGCGGAGGTCTTTCCTTCCCCCGAATTTTGTTTGATACTGTTATTATGAAACATTTCAGGAAAAAAAATTGCGGTTACAGCTCTATTTTACTTCATCTAGATAACGGGCTTAGGGCTAGCTGCGAGTATCAACTTATAGCTAAATCCATTAGAGACTAGTAAATCATATAAATTTTTATTTTTAAGTTAATTGCATAATTTCACTGGAATCTACATAACCAAACACAAAGGTTTTTTTTTTTAATTTTTTAGTTTGGTTTATGATTCTCTTCCATTTTTGACAACTCCTTTATACTAGAATTTAGATTGACTGTTTTAAAATGCCCCTATATTTGTCTACCCCTAACCAGTTGTGTAGATCAACTTTTCGAAATATCCTGATTTAAGCCATTTTTTGTTGTTAATAGGGTTCAAAACATTCATCAATTTTAGGCTTCTAAACGGTATTTACCAATCGGTTATGTTGACGTTTAAACAATGTATTATACGTCAAAGTTGTCACCAATTATTACCGCGGTTATAATTGGTTGAACGCCTAAAATTGCTGATTACATTTTCTTGCTAAACGGTGACGTCATATACGTCACGTATTTAACATGTTTGAATACATCGCGGACAATCATCAATTTTAGGCGAAGAACCAATTCTAAAACGGTATTTACCAATTGGTTATATTGACGTTTAAACAATGTATTATACGTCAAAGTTGGCACCATTTATTACCGCGGTTATAATCAGTTGAACGCCTAAAATTGATAAATGGTTTAAAAACAATATAGTTATCTTTGTCGAGCTGGCGTATGCATCGAACTCATTAAAAACTTTGTTTCGGTCATTTTTTGTTTAACATGGATGTAAATGGCAAGTGAAAACATTTTATATTCGGTGTAAACTAAAGTACATATTAACTTTAAAAATTAAAATAATATTCATATCCTAAAAGCTTATTGCGCTTATTTTTCATGTTTATATTGTCATGATCGAATTCGGTTTAAACCACTCCGACGAATACGGTTGGCAAGAAAATTTGACATTGGATAAATATCCCTTTGCTTCTTTTTTCGTTTGTCGGATGTTTAGCCAGTTCAGTTAGTGAAATTTTAACCTCTTTTTAATCAAACCCGCCAAAAGCGAATTAAACATATTTTTGTTGTATTTCTGGGGTATTGTTCACATCCTTTCATAAAACCTATTTAATATTTTACGATGGAAAACTGTGATAGTGAAAGAAAGTCACCTATTTCCGAGAAAATATTCGAAATGGGGTTAAAAAATGTGCATGAAGTAGGGTTGAACAATGAAGAATCAATAACATTTTCTACATTTCCTTCCATTAAAGAAGACGTGTGTGAGACGTTTGGTAATTATTCCACCTTAGAATTCATTAAAACAGAAAAAGACCATCTTGATGATGCATTTATGGAACATAGAACCTTTGAAGACTGTGAATTAAAAACCAAGGAAGAAGACATTAATGAGAAAGAGTTGGAACAAACTGAAACAAGGTACCTACTTGATTAAAGTTTTAGAAAAGAGATAAATATTACATCCATAAGCAGAGGAAGTAATTCATTATTAAAAAAATAGTTCTGAAATTACTGCCTTGTCCAGAAAAAATGATTTTTTTTTACAAAACGAGTGTCGATTTTATTCAAATTTTGTATGAGGGATTTTTGGGTGCTGATGACGAATCTGGAAATTTTTTAGCTGGACAGTTTTATTCTTGAGATTCGGGGTCATCCCACCCAGGCCCGACGACCGCCCCCTAGGTGGTGCACTGCAGCCTGAAGGCTTATTGTATTTTGACCCCTACTCCTTCCCATTCACACACCATTCATTCCATAACTTGGATGGTTGTTGCTCGGTCCGTTCGTTCACCCCCGAGCAGAACACTGCGTGCCGTTGCCCAAAACCCGCCGGTCACCCATCCAGTTATGGGCGCGCACTTCACTGCTTAACTCCGGAGATCGACGCTGCCGATACAACCGGAGCAGCCACAAGCGCGCCTTGAGATAGCCATTATCAGACTTGAAAAAAAAAGGTACCTACTTGATTAAAGTTTTAGAAAAGAGATAAATATTACATCCATAAGCAGAGGGAGTAATTCATTATTAAAAAAATAGTTCTGAAATTACTGCATTGTCCAGAAAAAATGATTTTTTTACAAAACGAGTGTCGATTTTATTCAAATTTTGTATGAGAGATTTTTGGGTGCTGATGACGAATCTGGAGATTTTTTTAGCTGGACAGTTTTATTCTTGAGTTAGCCATTATCAGACTTGAAAATAGTACTAACCTCATTTTCACTTCCTTCTGCAAACAATTCTTGATTTAAAGCTAAATTTTCACACAATAAGTATTTGATTTAAACTTTTTAAAAACCTGTTTTTTTTTAATAATTTTACATTTTTTAAAATTAAATTTCAAAGCTTCAATTTTAGCTATTTTAATTAAAGTTGCCATGACCGGACCATTTGTATACATACACATAGTTTGTGCATTTGAGGGAAAAGCTTTGAATTTTTTTTTATTTTTTATTTATTCATGAAAGATTACAACGTTTTTTACATTTTGTTTACACTGCATGTTGTGTAATACTGTTTCTATACTAATAAAAATATTACTACATATCACAATTGTTTTCATTCTAAATTTACAACCCTAGTCCTAAAGAATAAGAAGTCATACAAGACAATCAGTAAAAATAATATTGAGTAAATAGACTAAATTTAGTACCAAAATATTTGCATTTAGATTGATATGGTGTCATTTTTATAAAGAAACGTTGTATCTTTGCCCCTAAGCAGGTTGGACCTGGTATCGGGGCATAATTTAACAGTGTCTATTTTTTTTCTCTTTTTGCAACAATCCTTGCAAAATAAAAGTTTGTTTTTGTTTCATTTAAATTGCATATACAATTTTGTCAGTGAAGAACAATATAGGTGAATATTTATGAGATCTTAATTATATGCTTAATTTAATATAGATCACAGCCTAGATTTTTTAAAACCTTATCCATAAGTTTTTTGTTCTAACTAAAGTCTAAACAAGTAAAATTAAAAAAACAAAACAAGTAGTGTTAAAATGTTACTAATGTTAAAAACGAACACATTAAAGAACATTGATAGAGAAGCAGCCTAGGTGCAATACAGACTAACAACTGATTACCATATATATAATAATCTATTTACATGTTGGTTTTAAGTTTAACTGGCAAAAGTAGTCAACCTTCATACAGACAACAAATGTTACTAGTTATGAAGAATAATCTTAATATTACTTACAAATCTGTTATATGGCATGTCTCTTATGTGTTTAGGTATTTGATTGAAAGTTTCTACTGCTTTCGAAATTGGGTTTAAAATTCCCCGATTTGTTCTACAATTTACTAGGTGAAGTTGGTTATGAGATTTTGTGTCATGATCGTGTATTTGATTATTAAAGGTTATTACTGTGTTACATTTTAGATTTTTCGAAAGTATTTTATGTATTTGTTTACATTGCTCGAATTTTAGAATGTATAATATAGGATCTAAGTTTAATTCTTTATAGAATGTTTCCGTAGGTGTTCTGTTGTTAAGTTTAAATAAGGCTTTTGTTGCTTTATTTTGTAGTATTTGTATTCTCTTAAAGTTTGTGTTATTACAAGTTCCCCATATAGTTATGAGGTATCTTATGTTAGACAAGATATGTGCATTATAAATCAAGTATCTGTTTTTGTTGTTTAGATAATCCGAGCATCTGTACAATGCTCCTATCATTGGTGACAGTTTTTTACAAAGTTTATTTATGTGGTTGTTCCAAGTTAATCTATCATCCACAATCAAACCCAGATACTTAGTAGAGGACACTCTATCTATTTTGTGATTTTTTATTTTTATATTTAATGGTATTTCAAACATGTTTTTTTGTTTAAATAGCATGTAAACATTTTTTTTCATTTAGTTTTAACTTGTTTTGCAATAACCAATTGTAATATTTAGATAAATCTGTATTAACTATATTTTCCAAATTTTTAATGTTTTCGTGGCTAAACACTAAGACCATGTCATCTGCAAAAGTAAAGTACGTTCCACACAATCCTGCTTTTCTTAATGACAAAATGTATAATGAAAAAGGAGGGGCCCCAGAACTGAGCCCTGAGGTACTCCTGCCTGGTTTTTTAATTTTTGACTACTAGATTGATTTAGGCGTACAAAGTTATTACGATCCTCTAAATAAGTTTAAATTAGTTCATATGCTATGCCTCTTATTCCCATTTTTTTTTTCACCCTTTCGGGGTCATCCCACCCAGGTTCGACAACCGCCCCCTAGGTGGTGCACTGCTGCCTGAAGGCTTATTGTACCTTGACCCCTACTCCTTCTCATTCACACACCATTCATTCCATAACTTGGATGGTTGTTGCTCGGTCCGCATCCCCGAGCAGAACACCGTGTGCCGCTGCCCGAAACACCGCTGTCGCCGGACACCCATCCAAATTATGGGCGCGCATTTCACTGCTTAACTCCGGTGATCGACGCTTGCCGATACAACCGAAGCCGCCACAAGCGCGCCTTTCTTATTCCCATTAGTTCAAGTTTGTTAAGCAGGAGTGAGTGGTCCACTACATCAAATGCCTTTTAAGATCTATATAAATTGCTATAACATTTTTTTTCTCTAATTCAACGTTGATGTGATTAACAAAGTCCGTAGTTGCACTTAGTGTATTGCTGTTTTTAGCAAACCCATACCGATACTTATCGAAGCCTACCTTTTCTGATATGAACTCATTGATTCTTTTCAGTAATAGTGTTTCTATAATTTTTGAGGTTATATCTGCTGAAGTAATTGGTCTATAGTTTTGCACTTCACACTGACTGCCGGATTTATATATAGGTGTTATTTTACCAGTTTTCAGGACTTCCGGAAAGATTCCAGTCAGAAATACATTATTGACTAGTTCTGTCAGTGTTGGTGCTATTAGGTCCCTGACAACCAGTATGTCTTTTACTGCGATACCATCTTGTCCCGGTGCAGACTGCTTTTTTAAATTTGTGATAACCTGTGAGACTTCTGTTAAATTTGTAGTCATTATGTAGATAGCGTGATCACAGAATACCTCTTCAAATGTTAATTGTGGGTTGGTAGCTCTTTCACCTTCAACTTCATTAGATATTTGCTTGCCTATTTCTGAAAAGTACTGATTGAAGATGTTAACAATTTTATCTTCGTCATGATATACCTTATCTTCAAACTCGATGCTATTTATAGTATTTCTTGACTTGCCTGGATATATAAGAGAGTTTATGATTTTCCACTGCTTTTTAGAATCTTCGCCTGCCCAATTCATTTGTTTGCAAAGTATTCAGACTTCAAAATGCGTTTCCTGTTAGTGACTGTGTTCTTTAAGTTTTTAAACTCTCTATCTAGCTCTAGATTATTTGGATTTTGTATTTTATTTTTATAGGCTTTGTTACGATCTTTTAGAAGACTTAAGTACTCATCTGTTACCCAGTCATTCCCTTCATGATGTTTGACAGTTTTTTTCTTGTGGATTGCTGTTTAGCAGTCTGAATTTTAGTTATTTGGTTTTCTAAGCTATGTGTTGTCTCGTTTGTAATTAGTTCTTGAATTTTTGTTTTAAATTTGTTATAATCTACGATATCCATGGTTCTAGTCACTTTTTGTTTCCTGATCTTTGTAGGTTGTTTAACAAGTATACACAGCTGTCTATGGTCGCCAATAGCATCATCCACAACAGTAACTTCGCAGGCAATCCTTTTGTTAACAAAAACATGATCAATTAATCTTCTTCTGTTGGTATATGTTATTCTGGTTGCATTGATGTCGTTTACAGTATTTGCTATACTAAACCCTGTTGTTTCTACTGTATTTTTGTACTCAATTGTTTCTACATTATCACCATCTAAAAGGTCAATGTTGAAATCCCCGGCCATAACCAGTTTGCCTTTTTCATTTGCTAATATTTGTTGTAGTTTTTCTATAAAATCTCCAAACTTGCACCTTGGTGGTCTATAAAACACGGCTATCTTCTGCTTACTATCAGTCAAACAAACACTTATATAGTTAATGTCTTCATCCTCCTCGTACAGTTCACATAATTTGAAATTAAGTTCACTTTTTATATAAAGGGACACACCACCAGCTCTGCCTTGTCTGCATGCATGAACTGATGTAAAACCAGGAACGTCAAAGAACTGGACCTCGTCAATATTCAGCCAGGTTTCTGTTACCGCAAGTATGTCAGGTTTACGCAGTTTCACTAAACAGTGAAGGTCGTCCAGTTTATTTCTGATACTTTGCGCATTCATATAATAAATCTGCAGGTCACTGTTTTCCCCATTGTCAGTGTTCTTATCTAGTTTTTAGATCTTCATGGTCCTCTATCAAAACTGTTTTGGAGTTCCCATTCTTCCTCAAGAAGATTTTACCATCTTTAACCCATACAAATTCGTAGGCATTGTCTTTTGTGAATTTCCTAGCTTCCCTGTACAGTTCTTGGTTAGCCCTGGTAAGGTCATCATTTACATAAATTTTTTGTTTTAGTGCATATCCAATACTTGTTGTATCAATTTTTTTACTTTTTGTGCCTTTATGAATCGTATTTTTTCCTGTTCAGAACTAAAACACACTTTTATTGGTCCATTAGATTGCTTTCCCATTCTAAAGGCCTTAACATCACTAGATGTTATTTGTAGGGCATTTATCATTTTCTGTACAATTAACTTGGGTTCTTCATATTCCGTATTAGGAGGAATGCCATTTATTATAACGTTATTTTTTAGTTTTTGCTGCTCATTTCTATTAATTTCTTTGTTCAGTTGCTTTTTTAGGTCGTGCACTTCGTTGCGTAATTCATTGTTTACTTCTATTTGTTTCTCATATTTTTTCAATAATTCATCGTATCTCCTGTCCATCTCCATCAATTTTAACATAACATCGTTAATTGTCCATCGATTTTCCATCGAATCAATGGCATCATCAGTTTTTTTCCGTTTGTTTACATTTTTCTCCAAGCTAACCTCACTTTGTTTGCATGTTTCACATTTGTATTTTTCTCCGTTTATCATTTTCTGTTGGTCCGAATAATAATTAAATTTTTCGGTAGTCATCCCTAGACACTTTTTATGAAACCATTTAGCACATATACTACAGTTTACCGCGTAAGAATTGTTGCACGACTTAGAACAATGCGGACACGTGTCGGCCATCTTGAATACGATAATGTAACTTTATTTTATTATTTATTAGAAAAAAGGTGTAAAATACAATAAAAAATAGGATATAAAAAGGATCCAAATCAAATATTGTGTGCCACTTTAGCTTTAAAACAAGCACTTTATGCAAAAAGAAAGGGGAATATAGTAAAAATAATGTGGGACCGGCTGCTCGCGGAGGTCTTTCCTTTTGTTTAATTTTCAAGTCTGATGATGGATATCTCAAAAACGATTATACATGATTTAAAAAAATATGACACTAAAAAGAAATTGGTTTATTTTGTGTGAAATTTCAGATGTGGAATCCTCATTCAATTCATTTTTATTTGACATTTTGCTGAATTACTAAAAATAAAGGCAGTTTTGCCTTGGTCCATTTTCACATATTTGTAGTTTTTGGAGCCCCTCAACGTAAATTTTGTTGCCATACACGACTTTCTTGAACATTTAAATTTTTGGTCCATTTGTCCTATTGTAAAGTTCATCCATGGACATACTTTATTTCTGTATACTTTATTTTTCAGTAATAAGTAGTACTGGTTTTGCAAGCAAGGTATCCCTAGCCACTACCCTAGATTAACTACTGGTTTCTTAAAATGGCAGTTTATGTATTGTCAATTGTTTAGTGGCTTTTATTTCGCGATATTGGACACAGTCATTTAATTCTGTTGGTAACATCGTTTTTTAGTACTGCAACAGGCCAATGATGACTAAATGAAAGAGACTGCCATATTGAAAAATATATTGGCGTGACAAGTGACAATGTTACCAACAGTAGTAGTTGCTAGAGATAAAAGTAAAGTTACTAGTGAATTGTTTACGCACGATCCGCCGTTTTATTTTACAGACTTAGAAACAGAGTAGGTACTCTAGTTCTTTTATGAGGGGTGTGATACCAAAGTACAATAATACAAGTACTAAAATTACCAAGTTTTTTATTTCCACATATAATATTAATTTTTTTTAATCTCTTAATTGTGTTAACCCAATTTTGGTGAAATGTATTTTGAATGATTTAATTGTATAAAGTAACAAGTTTTGCTACCAATGTTTTGATATTTGCTGTATATTACATTAAAACTTACTGCACTTTTGTACTTTTTTTTGTTTTTAGAATGATGGCTTATTGTATTGGACAAGAAGAACAGAAAGATCAAATATTCAAAAATAAAGAAACAGAATTTGATGATCAAGCTGTTCAAAAATTAAATTAAAAAATTTCAAAGTTGAATTATTTAAATGCGATCAATGTGATTATCAAACTTTTCGAAAAAAGGCTCTTCGGAAGCATAGTCTTAGGCATAAAAATCCCGAAGATATTCATATGTTTAAATGCGATCAATGTGATTATCAAAGTTATCGAAAGGACTGTATGAAAAGTCATTTTCTCCGGCATAAAAATCCCGAAGATGTTATTATGTTTAAATGTGTTCAGTGTGATTATCAGAGCCGTCGGAAAAACGCTTTAAGGTGCCATCTGCTTCGGCATAAAAATCCGGAAGATATTACTATGTTTAAATGCGATCAGTGTGATTATCAAACTTTTCGGAAAAGTGATTTAAATAAACATAATCTTCGTCATAAAAATCCCGAAGATGTTATTAGGTTTAAATGTGTTCACTGTAACTACCAGACCTGTTGGAAAAACGCTTTAAAATACCATCTTCTTCGGCATAAAAATCCTAAAGATGTAACTATATAATAATAAAATCAGTGTGATTATCAAACTTTTCGGAAAAGTTGAATTTAAACAAACATAATCTGGTATAAAAATCCCGATGATGTGAATACTGATGTTCAAATGTGATCAATGTAATTATAAGAGTATTTGGAGAGCTAATTTAAAGTCGCACTGTCTTTTACATAAAAATCCTGAAAATGTTCGTATGTTAAAAAGATGTTGATATATTTAAATGCAATAAGTGCAATTTTCAGTCTTGTTATAAAGATCTTTAAAAAACACAGTTTATGACATAAAAATCCGAAAAATGCAACCATTGTGATTTTCAGACTTACAGTTTTTTTTAATCCGCCATCTTTTGGACATAAAAACCCCAAAGATGTCATGTTTATATGGGATAAATGTTTTTCAAACTCTTAAGAAAAGTGTAGTAGCATTAAGCATATCACCAAAAATATACAAAAAAACATATACAGCATGTCTACCTAAGTTCGCACCATATGGAACAGTTTTTTAATATTAATTTTACCAAAAAAGTGTTTCTTTATAAAAAGTTCTGCGTGGTCTAAAACCTAAAACACAACCATCAGATATTAATTTTTTTGCAGTTGTATACAAGTTATGTCTTTTTTTTTTGTAAAATTAATAAAAAAGTTTTCCATATGGTGCGAACTTAAGTAGACATGTTGTATCTTGCATACAAATCCCTAAATATCAGACTGAAATGCTAAAAAGTATTGATTTGTAAAAAATTGTTCAAATTATTGTTATATACAGGGTGATCCTTAACCAATACCGCTACTAGTAACAATAGAAAAAAGTTGGTAAAATATTTTTAGTTAGGGAGATAATGAATTACTTCAAATAAAACAAGAATGTGAATTCTGAAGACAAATAATGACTAATAATGGAAAAAAAGGTATAATTTTAATTCTAAATGCGTAAAAATAATAATGCAACCACAAAGAGTAGAGTACTAATAGACATACCAAACATCATCATAACTTGTTTATTGGTTTAGTTTTTACAAGGAACAAAAAAAATTCAGCTAATTACTCGGAGGCAAAAAATAGTTTCTTTTTTCTGAACGGTTTTACTTAGGTTGACCACTTTATTTGTGTAAAATTTATTAATTAAAATTTGACTTTCTTCCTGACGACAGATCGATCTGAAATTTGGTACACACTCGTAGTCTTGATGACAATACAATATAATACATTCTTTATGATTCTAAATCCAAGATGGTCCGCCGATACAAAATGGCGTATTACTTATTACTTCACAACAACCTGAATCAAATGATTGGTAGAATACAGATCTTTTACTTAGAATTGGGATCCAAGTAGGGGTCTTCCACCCAATGTAGAGAAAAGTTAGCTTCGCAACATATTGTCAAGAAATAAATCATGTAACTAACCAACAATTTTATATTAAGGTAGTTGTGGAAAATATCTAATTCGCCATTTTGTGACAGCTGCCATCTTATTTTTATTTTAAAGTGAGCTCTATTTTACCATCCAAGCTCTTTCATTGATATTTATTTTTTTCATATAGAGCTCTATTCTATAAATTGAGCCCTTTCATTTGATACCCATATTAGGGTAGTTGTGGAAAAAAATATGTAATTCGCCATTTTGTGTTGCGGCCATCTTTGATTTAAATTTCTTCGTAGTAAGGCCTATTCTACCAATTAAGCACTTTGATATTCCATATTAAGGTTGTAGTGAAGTAATATATTATCCGCCATTTTGTATCGTCAACCATCTTGGATTTACAATCCTTAAGAATGTATGTTATATTGTATTGTCATCAAGATTAAGGGTGTGTACCAAATTTTAGATCGGTCAGTCGTCATAAGAGGTCAAATTGCAGTTGTAGATTTGACCAAATAACAAACAAATAAATATCAAATAATAATAAATAAATAAATAAACAGGTCAAGTTAAGTAAAACCATTTTAAAAACTAAAAACTTAAAAATAAATTTTATAAAAAAAAAATATATTAACAATTTTTTTTTACAATAAAAATGATGTAGGTTATGTACTAGACATTTTATTAACCAGCCATATGGTAGGTTTAAGCCTAGTTCATAAGCTTGCGAAATACGATTGCAAATCGTGTTCTGATTGGTCAATTTGTAACGAAACATTCGTCGTTACAAATTGACTAATCTAACAATTTCGCAAATGGCATTTCGCAAGCAATATGAACTAAGCTTTACATCATTTTCTTATAATAAAAAAAAATAAAACTAACACTAAAATCACCTTTTAATAACAAAATCAATAAATGTTGGTCGCTTCCTACTCGGATCTTGATCTCAACTCATTGCAAATAGGTTAAGAATCACCCTGTATGTGTTTATATTAATATTGTATTTAGTTCTAGATGTTTTTTTTGGTAAACTTTTTTATTTATATTATTATTGTCACATTATTTTGTAAATATTAAGTTCTCTTTAGATTTTTAGTCATTTTTATAAATAAACAATAACAATAAAACCAAAAGATGTACAACTCTTATTACTATGTATTTATCTTTAAAAATGTTCTGCCTCTTTTACCTGCAGCCCCTGCTACTCGCGCTGCCCTGCTCTGATAATTCCACGGTAGCCTTGCAAGCAAGTAACTATTGTGCGAGTAAACAATAGCAGCGCACCGACGTGTTTACCAAGTCGCGTAGTCAACTTTCCTGCGAACTGCTTCTTCACTGAAGGTTTACTGAATATTAATAGAAGTTTGATACTGTTATAAAACATTTATGGCCGGCTTTCCATGAGAGCGGCTTTCCGCCCGCGTATTATAAATACGCAGAGAAAATCCGCTGACACGTCCATTGTAGCGGAAAATATTAAAGCGTTTTGTTTTGAATATGGTGATTTTATGTTAAAATTTTCTGTGGTTGATACTGTGCCTCCTTTTTTGTCTTTTTGGTCGTATTGAAAGTAGGATAAATATAATTTTATTTCGCCAAATATCATACTCAAGTAAATAATTAAAATAGTGTAGTTAATATCGTCCATAACACTTCTTTTATTTAAAATGGATCTTTAACGTCTTGTCTTATCACCAGGCAACAACTCGTCAAGCTCATCAACTAGTTCAAGGTTATAGTTCGTGGCTATTAATTTGAATAATCTGCACAATCTAGTGGAAAACGCAAAAAAGTTAACTTCATCTCAACTTTTTGCAGATCCGCGTCAAAAATGGCGGGAAAGGCATTTTAAATTTGCACTAACCAATCACAACGCTGAATTATCATCCGTGAGCGGAAAACCGCTCTCAAGCATCAATTTTAGGCGAAGAACCAATTCTAAAACTGTATTTACCAATCGGTTATGTTGACGTTTAAACAATGCATTATACGTCAAAGTTGTCACCAATTATTACCGCGGTTATAATTCCTCTACCCTCCATAAATTGGTTAAACGCCTAAAATTGATGATGGACAGCCGGCTTAGAGCTTTTTTTTTTAATTTAGTTTACAATTCTCATCCATTTTTGAGAACGACCTTTCTACTACAGTTTAGATTGACTGTTTGAAATACTTCAGTGTGGTTTTGTTTTTTTCCATTTAACCAGTTGTGTAGATCAACTTTTGGAAATATCCTGATTTGGATAAATATACGTTTGCTTCTTTTTTCGCTTGTCTGATGTTTAGCCAGTCCAGCTAGTCAAATAACCTCTTTTTAAACAAAATGAATTTGTAATTTTGAGGTATTTCTCACACCCTTTCGTAAAACTTATTTATTATTTTACGATGGAAAACTGTAATAGTGAAGAAAAATCTTCCGAGAAAATCGTCGAAATAGGGTTAAAAAATGTTCACGAAGTAGGGTCCAACAATCAAGATTCAATAACATTTTCTACATTTCCTTCCATTAAAGGAGACGTGTCTGAGACGTTTGATAATTATTCCTCCTTCGAATTAATTAAAACAGAAAAAGACCATCTTGATGATGCATTTACGGAAGATAGAACCTTTGAAGGCTGTAAATTAAAAACCAAGGAAGAAGACATTATTAAGAAAGAATTGGAACAAACCGAAACAAGGTAATTACCCACTTTAATAGGGTTTTAGAAAACTGACAAATATTTCATCTATAAGCAAAGGAAGTAATTTATTATTTAAAAAAATTGTTGTGGAATTTTGAAAGAGGAGATTTTGGGAGCCAATGATGAGTCTGGATAATTTTTGTAGTTGGGCAGGTTCATTCTTAAGAAATCATACTAACCTCATTTTCACTATGTTCCCCCTTCTTTCTGCAAACAATTCTTGATTTAAAGCTAAATTTTCACATAATATTTGATTTATTTAAACATTTTAAAAACCTGTTTTTCTAATTATTTTACATTATTTATAAATTCAATTTGAAAGCTTCTCTTTTAGTCATTTTAATTAAACTTGCTGTGACTGGACCATTTGTATACATAGTTTGGGCATTTGACAGTAAAGCTTTGCAATTTATAAGAAAAAAGGTGTAAAAATACATTAAAGGGGCTATATACACTTAGAATTTTCAAAATACCGATTATTTTTTTAATTTTATTTTCTTAATGTACATATATTTAAGAATACACACAGAAAATTTCATATTGTTCCGGTGAATATTTTCAAAGTAACACGTAAATTTGAATAGACGTTTCCTAGTGCTTTTACGTGCTTTTCAAACTTAAAACGCGTTTTTCTCAAAATGGTGTTTTCAAAGTCGGTGCCCAACATTACTCAAAAACCGCTAAACCGATTGTTTTCAAACTTTAACTGGAGCTTCTTAAATATGTTTTTTAGTAATTAATTAAAGATTATTTTTTTGATAAATATATGTTTTTTTATAAACAATCTAAGGCTAATCTTTTTTTTTTTTTTGTTAGGAACCGCCATTTAGTAAAAAAATATATATATATATACAGGGTGTCCGGGAAAATGTGGAAATCTCTTGCACACGTATGGAACAGATGAAAATAACACGACAAGTTCCTATAAAATTTTTCCGTTTTAAGCCCCCCTGCGGAGATATGATCCCCTAAAGGGGGCAGCTAGAAATCGATTTTTCGTGAATAACTTTTAAAGCGCTCTGTATAATTTGATAATATTTTAGTACGATGCATACTAGTAAAGACCTCTTAAAATAGTGCCCTTGAAACTTATGTCGCTTCTTTAGTTTGCCAGGGACGGACTAGTTTTCGCACATTATTGATAATATTTTTTACGCCCTGTATGGTGAAGACACAAAAAATATGTTTTTGGGTAGTTTAAACCTTTTGCTAAAAAAAAGGTACTCTTGTTTGACATCGATAAAATGAGCCGTTTTCGAGTAAACAACAACATTTGCAACAAATTCCTGACCTGCTACGAGAGGACTTCAATACTGAATCAAAAATTACACATTACATCGAAAATAAAATATTGTATTATTAAACAAAAATAAACTCTTATTGTTAAAATAATTTTTTACTCGAAAACGGCTCATTTTATCGATGTCAAACAAGAGTACCTTTTTTAGCAAAGGTTTAAACTACCCAAAAACATATTTTTTGTGTCTTCACCATACAGGGCGTAAAAAATATTATCAATAATGTGCGAAAACTAGTCCGTCCCTGGCAAACTAAAGAAGCGACATAAGTTTCAAGGGCACTATCTTAAGAGGTCTTTACTAGTATGCATCGTACTAAAATATTATCAAATTATACAGAGCGCTTTAAAAGTTATTCACGAAAAATCGATTTCTAGCTGCCCCCTTTAGGGGATCATATCTCCGCAGGGGGGCTTGAACGGAAAAATTTTATAGGAACTTGTCGTGTTATTTTCATCTGTTCCATACGTGTGCGAGAGATTTCCCATATTTTCCCGGACACCCTGTATATATATATTTTGCTTATTCCTTTAGTTAATTACTAGATTTAACATAACTTTAACGAAATCTGTTTGGTTTTTTAATTTCAGAGGATCCAGTTCAGAGATATAGTGGTCACCACAAAACATATTTTTTGAGAGGAGCTTCTGGAGATCAGCTGTAACTCCTTTTCAAATAAAATTTCAAAGTTTTCTCAAAAAAATCTGGAAAATTTCCTTTTTTTACCTTCTAGCTTATAACCCCTGAAACAAATAGAATAATAAAGGATGCAAATAAAATATTGTGTGCCACTTTTGCTTTAAACCAAGAACCGCTACTAAAATTTTGGTAAAACGTATTTTGAATGATTTAATTGTACAAAGAAACATGTTTTGCTACCTATTTTTTGATTTTTATTGTATATTACATTCAAACTTACTGCACGTTTGTACAATTTTTTTTTGCTTTTAGAAGGATGGCCTATTGCATTGGACAAGAACAACATGATGATGATCAAGCTTTTCCAAAAATTAAATTAAAAAATTCCAAAGTTGAATTATTTAAATGTAATCAATGTGGTTATCAAACTTTCCGGAAAGGCGACTTCAAGAAGCATCTTTTAAGGCATAAAAACTTGAAGATATTTATGTCTTTAAATGTGATCAATGTAGTTATACAAGTTTTGTAAAAAGTGATTTAAATGCTCATTATTTAAAACATAAAAACCAGAAGAAGTTAATATGCTCAAATGCGATCAATGTGATTATCAAACTTTTCGAAAAAAAGGATTTTCAGGTGCATAGTCTTCGGCATAAAAATCCCGAAGATATCCATATGTTTAAATGCGATCAATGTGATTATCAAAGTTATAGAAAGGACTGTATGAAAAGTCATATTCTCCGACATAAAAGTCCCGAAGACGTTATTATGTTTAAATGTGTTCAGTGTGATTATCAAACCTGTCGGAAAAACGTTTTAAAGTACCATCTTCTTCGGCATAAAAATCCTGAAGATGTTACTATGTTTAAATGCAATCAGTGTGATTATCAAACTTTTCGGAAAAGGGATTTAAATAGACACAATCTTCGGCATAAAAATCCTGAAGATGTAAATATGTTTAAATGCGATCAGTGTGATTTTAAGAGTATTTGGAGAGGTAATTTAAATTCGCACAATCTTTACATAAAAATCCCAAGGATGTTCGGATGTTAAAATGCGATCAGTGTGATTATCAAACTTTTCGGAAGGACGATTTAAACAAACATTCTTTCCGCCATATTAGTCCTAAAGATGTTGATATATTTAAATGCGATAAGTGTAATTTTCAGTCTCGTTATAAAAGAGCTTTTAAAAAGCACAGTTTTCGGCATAAAAATGCCGAAGATGTTAATGTACAACCATTGTGATTATCAGACCAGCCGGATTTTTTTAATCTACCATCTTTTGAGCATAAAAACCTTAAAGATGCTAATACGTTCAAATGTGATTTTTAGACTATTAAGAAAAGTGTTGTAGCATTAAGCATATCACCAAAAATATACTAAAAACGTATATATTGCCTAAAAATTCGTAAATATCAGACATAAATGATAAAAAGTATTGATTTGCAAAAAAAAATTAAAGTGTTCTAATATACAGGGTGATCCTTAACCTATACGCATAAACTTAAGAAATAATTGTGAAGAACAAACAGTGACTGATAATAGAAAAAAAGTTGGCAAAATATTTTTAGTTAAAAAGAATGTAATTTTTGATGACCAATTTTGATGTCAGGAATAATTTGGTATAATAATTATAAGCCATCAATTTAATTCTAAACATTCAAAAAATAAACAGGCCACCATAAGTAATAGTAGAGAGTAAGAATCACCCTTTGTGTTTATGGTAATATTGTAAATATAATTTGTATTTGAAACGTCCAATTGCAAAACCAGACATTTGACACATAAGCTGTTTTGAGTAAAACTCAAAAAACCTGCCAAAATCGTAATTTTTATCCAGCGTGCATGGCATTTGAACTAAAATATTTAATATTTTGATACTGATGGGTACTGCAAGGCTTAAAAATATTCGACTCGTAGGTAAAAAAATATTTGGGTTAAAAAATTGGAGATGTCTTGTTTTGCACCTGAGACATGCAAATGTCTGCTTTTGCATCTAAGTAAACTGCGATTGGTTATGTATTTTTATAATATTAATATCACCATTTATAAACTTACTAATAAGTAGTTTTTTCAATAAAACAAAATTTAATCATTATACTTTTAATTTATAAAGAAATGAAACTAAAATTTTAAATTATTATATTTTGTATCAGATAAAGCCTTTATATTTCATTATATTCAGGGTGTTCTTCGCCCTGATTTATAACAAGTTTTTTTTTTTATGAGTGCATGTGGGAAATTCAGGAAGCCGCTGCCGAAACTACAAAAAACCTTTTAAAATAAGCACACCTTTTTCCTTGACTTTTTCTTTTATCCATTTTTGCTTGTTTACCTCTCTATTTCGGCCTTTACTAGCCAGACTTGGCTCAATTGTAATGTTGTTATTCATGATTTATTTACAAAAACTTTATTTTAATATTTATATTACTATTTAAATAATTTGTTTTAAGATAACTTTAATACTACCACTAATAAAATTATTTTTTTTTACCCAAGTCTGATTACAAGCAACTAGCTCAAACTCGGTGGCAATGCGGCTCCCGCCATATCACGTGACTAAACATTTGCACCTGGATTAGGTTAGAAGCAAATGTCTGCTTTTGCACCTAAAGACAGCACACAAATGTCTGCTTTTGCATTTAAGTATACATTTAGACCATGAATAACGGCCTTAAAAATTGGATTATGCATTTAAGGGCCCGAAAATCATATTGGAGAACTTTTTTTTCTTTTGTTGGTTTGTACATGCATTGTACAACATGTTTTAGTAAAGAAGATAGTCAATAAGTGTGTGTTTTTAAGGGGCGGACTTGTTTTCTGCTCTTTAATTTTTTTCACAATTTTTCCCCTCACCCCCAATTATCTACGCCACTGTACAGAAGGAAATTTTGTGGACTTTAATCGCTAAGGAAACAGCTCTAGCTCCTAGACTAAAGAGGAAGCTTAAAAGTGCTGTTATCATAAAGGAGGAACAAGTTCCCCAAGATTATACCGAAAATTTAGAAGTGTGCCTGGTAATTTTTTACAAATCGGGGTCGTCGCCGATTTTATCTAATTTTTTGTGGGGTTTATCACAAACCTGGAAAAATCTTTGGTCATCAGACTTGAAAATCGAACCAACCTTATTTTTATTATTTTTCCCCTTCTTTCTGTAAACAATTCTTAATTTAAAACTAAATTGGCACAAAATATTTGATTAACACATTTCAAAACCTATTTTTGTAATTATTTTACATTATTTTTTTCAATAAATTGCAAAGTTTCACTTTCAGTCACAGGTCCATGCGAAAAATTTGATTTTGGGGTGAGGAGCTAAGTACAAAAAAATTAAACCCTAAAAATTTGAAGAGCAACAAAAAAGACTTACCTTTAAAAACGTATCAAATCAGTATAAAACCGCAAAATAACAAAATCCCCAAAATAACACAGGAAAAGGTCTTAATTTTTTCATAATATACCACAGCTCTCACGAGGGTGTGTAATATACAGCTTCCTCATGGGGAGGGCAAAACGCCAAAAAATCTCAATAATGGTCTATTTCTACCCCCACTTCCGCCGAAAAGGCCTATTAACACCCCTCCTGGAGGGGGGAGGCGATTGGCTCTGATCAGTCATTTCAATTGCAGTTGCCGGGACTGGACCACGTGTTTACATGGTTGCGGCTTTTGTGGGGAAGCTTTACACTTTAATAGAAAAGGGTGTCAGAGAGTAATGTTTTTTAAAGGATGCAGGGGCGCAATTAGGAGGAGAGGGGCTAGGAGGGCTTGGCTGTCAAAGACAGCCATTAGCCCCTCCTCCCCAAAATGATTAAGCATTTAAAAAATGTTAGTGATTTTCTGCAAATATGCTCTATAAACTGGAGCTTAAGAACCCCCAAAGACCAGCGGGTAATTGCGCCACTAAAAGGGTCGAAATCAAATATTAGCTTTGTTCGCGGGTTTGATTCTGAACCGGTTCTGGGACTATTCGCATGCGCAGTGAAAAAGCAGCGTTCGCGGTTAGTAAAATCCTGAATTTTTGGTAACAGTTCTGTGTTCGCGGGTTACAATGGAATCAGTTCGTTACCGGTTCATAACCTGATTAGCAGTCCTGGGATTTTTGTTGGAATTAAAAGTTCAGTTCGGAATTTCATCCGCATTGTCGACATGGTCAGCTGCTTTCTGTTTTTGTGGTACAGAAATATAGACCGTTGTATTACGGTTTATTTGTTTCTGCAACTTTTTATGCGGGTTAATATACCTGTTGAATATTTTTTTATATTTTTGTGATTCTGAGCGTATATAAACAAAGGATTTTTAATTGTATTCCGTATGAATGTATGTATGCAATAAAATAAATAAAGATTTAATTAAAAAATATAGACAATATTACAAGATTTTACCATTTCTTGTTGTTTGAATTTTATCTTTAGTTAAATACACATACTTATGTTAAAAACGAGAGGAGGCCGGGAATCCCTCGCCTTCCGCCGAGAGACCTCGGGTGGCTTTCGACAGTATAACAATTTACCTTTTGGTTTGAATTTAATTTTTTTTGTGTAGTATCCAATTTATCCATAAAAATCCTAACCAAAAGGCTAGGTTAGAATACATCCTCAGCTGTATAGAAAATCGTTCGCTGTAAATAAAAATTCCGAACTAATAAATAACTAGACATGCCCTTTAAAACAATTCTAAACCAGTTCGGTTCTGGTTCAGAATCAGTTCATTACTAGACCCGCAAACAAAGCTATATTACTTTTTACAAAAACAATGTGCTCCTATAATTTTACACATAACCATAATCGACTGACTTAATTGCTTAAGTGCTACCGTACTTTTTAATGTTCACAGAGAAGCATATTTGACTGCATTTTTAAATCGGGCTACCGTAGTTCCAATGTGGCGTCCTCTATGAAAGGGTAGGATAAACATTTACCAACAGATACATGCGCGTCATCTATCTATTTGTAAATAAACTACTGTTAAAAATCATAGTTTTCTGTTTTATAGAAAGAAGTATTGCTATTTTGTGTACACAAAATGTTTCAAAAAAGTATCTTTTCTACTACAAATCCAGTTTTAAAAATCAACAATTTTTTTAGTATTTTGTGCTTTTTCTTATACATGAATAATGTATACCAAGCCCATTTTTCAAACATAATTTTCCAATTAGATTGATATAGGAGTCAAAAGCAACAAATTGTAAGTTATCCTATTATAGTTATTGTTATGCGGTATTTTAGCTAATTTTCTAGAAAGTGGGACTACTGGGAGCAACTTCGCGATTTTGACGGAATTTGGCATTTGGGGGGTTTTGGGGCGCTAATCACGAATCTGAAAGAATTCCTTCCTCCATCATCAGAGTAGAAAATCAAACATCTTGTTTTTAATATATTTCCTCTTCTTTTTGCACACAATTCTTGATTCAAAGCCAAAGTGTCCCACAATATTGGATTTTCACCTTTTAAAACCCCATTTTCTATGTATTTTGCACCAATTACCAAACAAATTGCAAAGGTTTCCTTAAAAATGCAGCAAGCCATGAATCAAACTGTTCCGTCGCGTTCACAATAATTGAAAATGATCGAAGTGAATGCAATTTAATTTGAAAAAGTGTTAAAATACGTAGAAAATGGGATTTTAAAAAGTGATAAGCAATTATTGTGTGCCGCTTTTGCTTAAAATCAAGAATTATATGCAAAAGAAGGGGGAATATAGTAAAAATAAGATTAGATAAGATTCCACTTTGATGATGGATATCTCGGGAACGAAACGTTTCCGAAAGACGATTCTTTCAGATTCGTGATTAGCGTCCCAAAAATGCCAAATTTCGTCAAAATCGGAGTTGCTTCCACTTTCTAGACAATTTTTGGAAATGTTCGTTCTCAAAATATTCATTATCAAAGTTAAAACTCAAACTATTGGGAATTCAAATTAGGGAGCAGTGTTGCAATTCGGTCAAACAGCTGATAAAAATGGGTATCTAGATTCAATTTGGCGAAGAATATTTACATAAATTACCTGATTAGATAATAAATTTCACTAAAAATATTAGGCATCGTTGTAGACAACTTAAATAACACAAAGCAGGATAATAGTCAGTGTCTCGAAAAACTTTATATAAAGCCATAAAGCATAAGTTCTTCATTATTTAGACTTGAACTGCAGATAAACCAAAACTGACTTCGCACGTTTTGCTTCATTGCTGAATTTTTAACGAAATCTGAAGTTCCACGAAAACCGCCCCCTTTGGAATTTAACCATGTATTATATTTTTGGTTGAGATTCTAAAACTATACTGTATAAGAAATATTTAAAGGTATATCGGGCAGTAAAACAACAACATAGGAAGTACTAAACAATTTGCTGCCAATACAACCCTTGACCCTCCCGTAAATCATCCAATTCCAGCGGCTACCCCAGTTCCTCATAAAATGCCCGATATTATTTTTAAGGTAAAACACATTAAGCGTATCCTTTCTTCCCTTAACACCAAGAAATCGTCTGGGCTGGATGGCATACCAGCAATCGTTTTAAAAAAATATGCTCCAGAACTTGCACCAATCTTAACTCGGCTCTTTCGAATTTCTTACAACACAGGTATCTTTCCGGAAAGCTGGAAAGCTGCACGTGTTCAACCTATTCCCAAGAAAGGATCTAAATCTCTTCCATCTAACTATAGACCAATTTCAATTCTCTCAGTTTTTTGTAAAGTAATGGAAAAACTAATTAATTCACAAATTCTTAAGTACTTAGAAAAACACAAAATTCTGCATGACAGGCAGTATGGATTTCGCCACAAAAGATCTACAGCAGATCTTCTTTCCTTCGTATCACACTGCTGGAATAAGTCTCTTGAGTTTCTAGGTGAGTCCCAGATCGTTGCTCTTAATATATCCAAAGCTTTTGACCAGGTCTGGCATGCCGCACTTCTTAATAAACTTCCCTCCTATGGTCTTTCAACTAAACTCTGTACTTGGCTCTCTAGTTATCTATCTGATCGTCGTATATCAGTTATTGTGGACGGCCATTCTTCAAGCTTTCACCAAGTAAATGCTGGAGTCCCTCAGGGCTCAGTTCTGGCACCAACATTGTTCCTTCTTCACATCAATGACCTTCTCTCGTCCACAACTAATTCCATTCATAGTTTCGCCGACGATAGTACTCTTCACTTCAGTTTTCAGGTTCCTAAACCCATTACTAAACCTGACTTGGAAAACAAACGCAGAGCGATGCAGATATCTCTTCCGCAGGATCTTAATTTAATGCTGGATTGGGGCGCTAGAAATCTCGTCCATTTTAATGCATCCAAAACACAATCATGTTCCTTGTCGCGAAAAAAGTCATCAAATACTCATCCTCTACTTATGAGCGGCCAAGTTTTACAGAGCCAAGACACCTTTAATCTTGTGGGCGTCACATTTGAAAGTAACCCTAACTGGCATAATCACATTGTATCTATAGCCACGGCAGCTTCAAAAAGCTTGGATTTCTCTTTCGAGCCAAAAAGTATTTTTCCCCTTCTAATTTATACACTTTATATGTGTCCCAAATCCGACCTCCCTTGGAATATTGTTCTCATATCTGGGGCATGGCGTCCCCCACAACCCTAAGCATTCTTGATTCTATTCAAAGAAGAGCTATTCGTCTCATTAATGATCCTTCACTTACAGAAGGGCTTCCCTCTCTTGCACATCGTCGGGCTGTGGGGGATTTATCGCTTTTTTATAGATACTTCCATGGCTTCTGCTCTGAAGAATTGTCCAGTATAGTTCCTCCACTCACGGTTCCCAACAAAGAAACTCGTGGTTCCGCACGTATGCATCCCTATACGGTCCAACTTCCCACTTTGTTCGTTCTTTTATCCCTAGAGTTTCTAGGTTGTGGAACCTGCTGCCCTAGGAGGTCTTTCCTTCCTCCCCAAATCTTCAAGTATTTAAGTCCCGTGTCAACAAACTCCCTCTTACCTCGCTTAAGACACCCACGGTACGTGTATATAGTATTTAGGCTTTTAGCCTTCGTGGTTTGTCCAAAGATAAAAAAAAAAAGTACGATTAGTCATCCTATCCGAAATGTTTACATGCCGACATTCGCGTTAGACCGTGTCTTTTCCACACATTTCCCATGAACGACTTTATTTAGCCAATTCTGTATATTTGTTTTTAGATTTTGCATTGAAGAAATCAAGATAACAAAGTGGGTAGCTTGTTAACAAGTTAGTTTTAGATGTCTTCTTAAATGTAAATTACAGTCCTTACAAAGTTTTACTTGTACAGTTCTGCATGTTAAGGATTTTATGAGGCAAAACCTAATACTCCGGAAGCATCATAGTATGTCCTACTAAACTAAGAGGCTTGACGACCTAATATTTGACGAATAAATCAGGTAATAATAATTACAATAATAATAATACCAAAAACACTGATTTTAAAGCATATATTTGTTTATTTATTAACAGTATCTACAACTTAGCCATTTACAGGCGACCATCTAATCAGCATAACAAAACAAGTCTTTAAAAAATACGTAGCAAGAATGTTTTTATACAGGGTTTCTCTAAATAAAACTTGCGACATTTTGAAGATAAACCAGGAGCGCCTGCCTTCAGATGTCCAATCCATTGTTGCCAATAGAGGTGTGACTGCGATCGCAGTCGCTGCTACCAATCACCGGTTATTAACAAATCATTTTGGTAGCTGCTACTTGCGCCTGGCGATAGCAGTGAAAGAATCACTCTTTAATATTCGCAGTTCGCAAAGGTGGCGCTGCCCGTAACCACAACATTAAACAGCGACTGCGATCGCGGGACGTTGATTGTGATTGCGATTGCGATTGCGATTCAGTGATTCTAACCTCTTTCGTTTATGTTTATGGTGATTATGCATGTTTACGTTAGTGAAACGGGATGCGAATTGGCTTGCTTACCCGCATGAAAACTATTTTTTTATCAATTTGATTTGGTAATAATCTATAATGGGTTGCCTAAAAATATGATCAAAGCTGTAAATGTTTATAAAAAAATAAAGAAATTTGATATACATCGTGTAATGTCCGTTTTTTCCTACATTTACTTAAATGCTAATGCAAATTAATAATTAAATTATATGTATATTAAATGACAGAATGTATTTTAAAATGATATATTTTTTCTTCATTCAATTTTAACAAGGTTAACTATGACTTTATTTATAAAAATTTAGCATCCCGTAAGAGTGATAATATCACAGTTTTCAGTAGCAGCTACTTTTAGATAGCAGTAGCAGCGATCACCGATATCAAAAAATCACTGTTAAGCCCACCGCTAGTTGCCAAGTCGTTGAAAACGTATATACAAATTTTTTGACGATATGGTGAAGGTTTAATAGAAATAAAACAAATTAATTTAGTTATGCACCATCAAGCATCAAGTAATATTATTATATTAATATACGAACCTAACTTACATACAGTATAAATGAAGGACAAAAAAACAAACGTGGAAGATATGAAAAAAAGTGGATGATGAATTACTATTCCTTTTCTGTGTTTGAATAAACATATTTTATTTAATTTTAATTTTTTTTTTATAGAGGTTATCGTAATTATTACCTTCCTAGAAGGTATTGAAGTTTTTTTATGAAAAAATTAAATTCCTTTTAGTCAAACATGTAGTTCATATGTCATCTCTTGGAAAAAAATGTAGCAATATGAACTTGAACAGGAAACTAATGATAATATTAATATTATGTAGTGATTTTTTTAACTGCAAAGCTCAAGGGATTTTTAAAGCCAAGATTAACTTGAATTATTGGTTCTCACTATGGAGAACTCACTAAATATTGCAACTTCAATAAAAAAGACAATATTTGTGAAAATTTTATTGTCTTCTGATAGATCCGCAGTTTCGATTACAACTCATAAGAAGAAACTGCAAGAAACTTATGAGTGATTAAAATGTTTTCTAAAAATAATACAGAATTTTTAACAACCAGTAATATATAGGTACTGTAAGTAATAAATAACAATTTATACACATATGTAAACAAATATTTTTATAAATAGTCTACTAGAGCTAGCCAAAGAATACAAAATATAAATGGGTAAATTTTAGTTAGTTATAAAATACGGTTGTAATGATAAATAAATTCACTAAATAACTACACTCGGTGCTACTTCTGCTTTGACAAAAAGTATATCTGTTTGTCCATTTTTCATTTTCAGTATTTGATATGTCCACTTTTTCAAATTTTATCAAAAGTTATTTTCTCACAGGTATATTCAAAATTATGATGCTGCTCTAAATGAGTCCTAAGGTCTTTGTTAAATTTAAACGACACTTCACAACCTTCCAAACACTTAAATAAATGAGTTTCATAAGAATAATTAAGGGTCAAGTCCACTTTTTCAACAGAATGAACTTCTCGTACATGTCTGTTGAGATTCGACTGTGTTGAAAATAACTTTTCACACTTAACACAAGATACTGGCATTTTAAATGTATTTTATAAGTCACAATACAAATAAAAAACTACAAATATCTCGAATTTGCACAATCGAGAAACTGAAAAAGGAGGGAAAAAGTTAGGTTAACTTGTTAACAGCGATCGAAACATAAGCGGCAACACTGGATTGGATATCTGATGGCAGGCGCTCCTGATAAACCATAAACAGCAGGTGGCGCACTCTACACTTTACAACAAAAATGTGAGAAAATTTCGATTTTTTACCCTGGAGAACAGGAGAACTCAATTGACCTAAATTTTGTTAAAACATTGCTAGCAATCAGTGGCGTGTAACATGCCTTTAAGGGTCTCCATATCACAATTAGTTTAGGGGGCCAGCAAAAAATTTTCAAGACCAAAAAAAAAGTCCCCACTTTCCAAAATCAAATTTTTTTCCTACACATATGTGGGGTCCCTCTAATGTCCACTTTTCCCCAACAAAAAAAGGTCCCCACTTTCCAAATATATATTGTTTTTCTTATTTTAGCAGTGCTTTGCCCATCAATAATTTTTGCTTACACACATTTGGGGGCCCTGTAGCCTGGGGGCCCCGTATCATTGATACGGCTGATTCGGTGGTTGCTACGCCCCTGCTAGCAATAAAAAAATATTTAAAAATAACTTAAACCAAATGAAAGTTTGGTACCTTGTATCCACTTGTTTTGCAATCCTATTTTTTACCGAGCGGTATTAGCGAATTTTCATAAAATGCTCTTAGCTAACCACCGCAAACGAAAGATGAACAATACAACTGGTTGGCCGTCGACGTTTTGATATTATAGAGGATGCGTTTTTTAAAACTTACCATGGCTATATTTTCCAAACCACGGCAAATAGCAAAAACTAAAAAAAGTACCATGTCTATAATACTCGAGGTGGGGGGGAATATAAATAACGTATTTTTCGAAACACCTCTATTAACCCCTTAAACTTCACCCCCAATTACTTTAAAATCTTAAATGGCAACACCCCTTATGCGGAACCTCCGTAGAAAGCTTATGAAAAATGCTTTTCCTTGGTCCTAAAAAGTTGGGGTAAAATCAAATACTTCCCTTAAATTTTAGAAAAATTATACTTTCTTAACTATAAAGAGTACCAGAAAATGTCCAATAAAATTAAAATAAAATTAATTAAAATATAATAATAAATTAAAATAATACTAATACATAGGGCTAAACCTGCCACCATAAGAAGTTGTGGTTAGTTATCTTTCTGAATTTTTGTCGGAAAAAAAATAGCACTGGTCTTTGTTGGGGTGTTGCCATTTAAGATTTTAAAGTGACTGGGGTGCAGCTTAAGGGGTTGATAGAGGTGTTTCGGAAAATACGTCATGGCGTTGAAACCTATGTACCTCACACCAAGAAAACCATCAAACCCTCTAATCACAAACCTTGGTTCACTAAAACATGTGACAAAGCTAGAATTTTAAAAGTTCAGGCCCACAAGAAGTTTCTACAGGATCCTAGTCCAGAAAACCGACTGGCCAGCATTGAAGCAAGAAACCACTACCACCAAACAATCTCAGACGCCAAGGACTCCTTTGATAACCGTATAAAAAATAAAGTACTTTCTTGCTCAAATGGCAGCAAATCCTTCTGGTCCTTTGCCAAAAGCATCAGTAGAAATTTTTGTACCAGTTCTTTTCCACCATTAACTTTGGAAGATGAAATTATTTCTACATCTAAAGGAAAGGCCGAACTATTTGCTAAACAATTTTCTGCCAATTCAACCCTTCATCCACCTGTCAATCATCCAATTCCAACTGTTCCCCCAGTTCCTCACAAAATGCCCAATATTATTTTTAAGGTAAAACACATTAAGCGTATCCTTTCTTCTCTTAACACCAAGAAATCGTCTGGGCTAGATGGAATACCACCAATCGTTTTAAAAAAATGTGCTCCTGAACTTGCACCTATTTTAACCAGGCTCTTTAGAATTTCTTATGACACGGGTATTTTTCCAGACAGCTGGAGAGCTGCACCTGTCCAGCCTATTCCCAAGAAAGGATCTAAATCTCTTCCATCCAACTATAGACCCATTTCACTCATCTCAATGCTTTGTAAAGTAATGGAGAAATCCATTAACTCGCAAATTCTTAGGTACTTAGAAAAACATAAAATTTTACATGACAGGCAATACGGATTTCTTCACAAGAGATCTACAGCAGATCTTCTTTCCTTCGTTTCACACAACTGGAACAAGTCTCTTGAGTTTCTAGGTGAGTCCCAGATCGTTGCTCTTGATATATCTAAAGCTTTCGACCAAGTCTGGCATGACGCACTTCTTAATAAACTTCCCTCCTACGCTACGGTATTCCAACTAAACTCTGCTCTTGGCTCTCCAGGTATCTTTCTAATCGACGTATATCAGTCATTGTTGATGGCCACTCTTCAAGCTTTCACGAAATTAATGCTGGAGCGCCACAGGGTTCAGTACTAGCACCAACTTTGTTTTTTCTTCACATCAACGACCTTCTTTCTTCCACAACCAACCCCATTCATAGTTATGCTGACGATAGTACCCTTCACTCCACTTTTCAGGTTCCCAAACCAATCTCTCAACCCGACTTGGAAAGCAAACGCAGGGCGATGCAGATATCTCTTTCACAGGATCTCAATTTGATATTGGATTGGGGCGCCAGGAATCTCGTTCAATTTAATGCATCCAAAACACAGTCGTGTTCCTTGTCGCGAAAAAAATCATCAAACACTCATCCTTTGCTTATGAGTGGCCAGGTTTTGCAGAGCGGTAACTCACTTAACCTTGTGGGCATCACATTTGAGAATAACCTTAACTGGCATAAACACATTGTATCTATAGCCACCGCGGCTTCAAAAAAGCTTGGATTTCTTTTCCGAGCCAAAATGTATTTTTCTCCTTCCAATTTATACACTTTGTATGTGTCCCAAATTCGACCCTCTCTGGAATATTGTTCTCATGTCTGGGGAATGGCATCCCCTACAACCCTCAGCATTCTTGATGCCATTCAAAGAAGGGCTGTTCGTCTTATTAATGATCCCTTACTTACTCAAAGACTTCCTTCTCTTGCCCATCGTCGAGCTGTGGGAGATCTATCGCTCTTCTATAGATACTTTTACGGCTTCTGCTCCGACGAATTGTCCAGTATAATCCCTCCTCTTGCAGTTCCCAATAGAGAAACTCGTGGTGCCGCCCGTATGCATCCCTATACAGTTCAATTGGAACAGACCCATTTCATTTGTTCTTTTATCCCTAAAGTTTTTAGACTGTGGAACCTGCTGCCAGCGGAGGTCTTTCCTTCCCCCAAATCTTCAAGTTTTTAAGTCCCGTGTTAACAAACTTCCTCTTACCCTGCTTAAGACACCCACGGTACGTTAGTATTTAGGCTTTCAGCCTTCGTGGATTGTCCAAAGATAAAAAAAAATATTTTCCCCTGGGTACTATGGAAACGGTAATTTTTTTATTTTTTTTGATATTTGCCGTGGTTTAGAATATTTAACCATTGTAAGTTTTAAAAAATGCAACATCTATTTTTCTCTTTTTAACTTGCTGAAGCTCGCCCATATAAGCGCTTTAAAAAGTTAAAAGTGTCCTTCTTTGGTTTTAATGCATTGCAAAGCGTTTTATTTATTTGTATCATATTTTTTTAAATGTTATTTGTGTGTGTAAATTCTCCTTTTTGGTTATCATTTTCAATTTTTTTTTCAGCGGCAGCCACCGGAAAAGCGGGTCACTCCGAAATGTGTCATTAGATTGCTAGGAACAAGGAATAAGTGAAAAGAATAAGATACTTTGCTACTAATGTTGTAATCTGGCTTTATATAGTTAAATAAATATTTTAAAAAGTTTTTTAGTTTTATTTATTTCCACAAAGCCTCCTTTTGGCTGAAAAAACCCCATATTTAAAGACATTCGTTATACCTCTTGACGAAATGGTGGACGTAAAATTATATATAGTTTTTAAATCAGCGAATATTCTTGACTAATTGGTGAATGTCATTCGTGAAAAGCGAATAAATATGTTTTGATACCTTCGCCATTTTGTCAGGAATATCAGGAGCACAGCTATCTAAAGAGTATTATTTTTTTAAGTTTCACAATTTTGTAAAACACATTTATTTTTTAATTTAATATTTGCTTCTTACTTACAACATAGATGTCGAAGTATTCAAATTTAGTTAAAGTACAGGTTATGTATCAGGATCACAGAAATACGAAGAGGTAAATTTTCACTACTGATACTTTATTCTTGACAAAATGGCGAAGGGTATTAAAAATTTACCTTATTATATTAAATAAGTTTTAACACATTCGCCATTTTGTCAAGAATAAAGTATTAGGAGCAGGAGTAAAAATTTACCTCCTCGCATTTCTGTGATCCTAATACAAAATTCTTATTTTATAAACCCAAATTTTAAAACTAGGAATTTGTATTAGGAGCACAGAAATGCGAGGAGGTAAATTTTACTCCGGTTTCGGATAGGCGGCGTTGCCAAATCGCTATATATTTCCCTTTTTTAGGAAACTTAATTTCTCGCAAAAAATAGTGTTTAATGGTATTTACTTCGAAAAAATGACTCAAAATTCATGTGCTCCTGATGTTCCTGACAAAATGGCGAATGTACTTAATAATCCTGATTTTTAGTCTCACTATACTACTTATTTTGATTCTTGAGTAGGTTGAAATATTGGGTTCTTTTAAGTCCTAATGGGAGAATTTAAACACATTATTACTTTGTATAAATTTATTTATATATTATAGGTGCACATTTTATTTTTCTTAAAGCCTAATTAAAAACATAATTTTATATACATATTATTGTTTCTCTTCCAAATTGACGTCAGCACATGCGACGTCATGGGTTTCCTTATCGATCTTAGGCTCTAACTGATATTGTCCTAACCTAAAATTGAAAATAAGTATTAGAATATAAATAAGATAAAACCATTTTTGGCGTTTATAGACGAACAATAGCTCTGCATTTTGGACTCATGTGACACCTGTTGATCATGCGCTGTTGATACAGATGCCGGCAGCAGCTAGGGTTCCCAGCATATGTCGATACCGATATCGTATACTTTGTAGACCAGGAATCGATACCATTCGATATATGGGTCAAAGAAATCGATATTTAGAAGTACCTCATAAAATGGTAGTTGGGACTGTCGGATGCTAACAAAAACAAAGGTTACATCCATAGGTTTTATCTTGTTTTTTAATTGTTAATGTTTTTATAATACAGTGTGTTATTCATTATATGTTGACACCAATCTACAGCCTACAGGAGTTGGAAAAAAACTTAAATATGCGAAAGGCATCAAATATGAAATGTGTTGAAATGGTTCTTAAAAAAATGTAACTTATCATCATAACTTTTTATTTTGACAGATATCGCAAAGCTGGGGGCGCCATTTTATAGACAATTAAAAACTTAAAAAATAAGGTACTCTTTATTAAAGTCGATAAACCTCGCCGTTTAAGCACCAATAGACATCAAAGTTTTCATCAATTTCAATCAAATTACCTACATACATACAGGGTGTCCAGTAACTCAACCGACAAACTTTACGGGGTAATTCTACAACAGAAAAAGAAAACTTCATATAAACATATGTCCTAAACGTCTTAGTTTTTGAACTACGGTGTGTTAAATAATTTAAAAAAACTTTTTGTAACAATACAGTACAACTTCGACAAACCGGACACCCCGTAAACCGGACACTTCAGTCATCCGGACACCCGGTACAGTTCGGCACTTTCAGATTTTTACCTCTACAATCCGGACACTCTGCCAAAAGGCTCGTTAAATCACGACCTAATGCAAAAAAGTAAACAAAGCTTAGCTAAAAAAAAATAATTTTTCGCGAAATAGTTATTCTTTATAAAAATTTTGGCTAATTAATAAGTAATGAGTGAAACCAAGAGTGCTAATCTTATAAATCGTGAACAGTAAGTGATATGAAAAAAAAATTAAACAAAAAAGAAAGAAAAATTTAATTATTTATAATAAAAGTTCTTATAATTATGGCCTCAAGTGCACGGTTACGGAGATATCGGCCCAAACGGTTTTTCGCAAAATGGCGGCACTTCCGTTCGCCATATTTGTAAATATTTTTATTTAGATTCATTAGTCCTACTGCCTATTTGAAACAATAATTCTGCAAATGTTTCAAAAAATCCTCTATTTAATTAGGTACCTGGACAGGTGGTTTCCTCTTTCGTCCGTTGTATCACCAGATTCATGACATTCTGAATCCATCAATCGGCGCGGCGTCTCCTTTGTCTATTAACAATATCCGTACAGTGACAGTGTGAGTGACAATTAACCAAAAACTCTACCATAACTTTTTTGCGGTTGGGGTCCGGATCCATGCAGACAGAAACTCGTCCAATTTCACTACCCTGTGGGCAATATTTCTTGAAATCATTTTTTGCAGCAACAAAAAATTGAATGTTTAGAGGGTATTGGTTGTCATTAGGTGTAAAATATCCAAACCATCTGTGGGGGTTTCTGCCCAGTGTTACCTGAGGTTCGACGTCAACAAGGGTGTATCCAGGGGGAGTTGCGGCGTCGAGAATATTCCTGGCTAAATTGAAATTGGCTGGTGTGAAGTTCTTCGTGCAAGGCAACAAAATACCTTGGCAGTTCATAGTGTGCATCTAAAGGAACAATCTGAAACAAAAATAATAAAAAATCGGTAATTTTCTGCGGCAACTTCGATTTTGACGGTTTTGGTATACAGGGGTTTTTTTGAGGCGCTGATCACGAATCTAAAATGATTTTTTGGCGGAAACGTTTCGTTCTCGAGATATCCATCATCAAAGTTGAAATTTAAACTAATCCTATTTTCACTATTTTTCTCCTTCTTTTTGCACAAAATTCTTGATATAAAGCCAAAGTGGCATACAATATTTGATTTTCACCCTTTAAAACCCCGTTTTTTTTATCTATTTTACCTTTTATTAACAAAATTGTAAAAGTTCACTTTAAAAATGCGGCAACCATGTATACACGCCGCCATAGCCACGTGGGCGTAGCTAGGTACCGGAAGGGGAGGGAGCAGCTACCCCGTCCTTAGCCATGGACCAATTTTTTTGTAGATCTTAACAGGGTGTTTCCCAATTGCGTCAAATGAGCCTATTTTATGCAAAAAAGTTCATATAAAGATAGATCCGAAAATTAATTGTTTTCAAGATACATCATGTTAAACTATAAAAAAATGCATTTCTATTAATATCTTAAATATTCCTTAATCGGTATTAATAAATTTTTATAATGTTTTAGTATTAAACAACTAATTTAGCCCCAACTCGAAAATGAATAATGCCCGTTTTCACCAACTTTTTAGGGGTTCCTTAACGCTAGGCAGAGAATAACTTACAGTAACCTATAAGTTATTCTCTACCTAGCGTTAGCGCCTTTTCACACTAGCCGGTTTCGACCTACAGAGTGATAAAAAATTATACGCAGGGCCGTATTAACCGTTTGAGGCGCCCTAGGCTACAATTCTCTTCAAAAAATTTTTGAAGATAGAGAAAAAGAGGTCATTCCCTCCTTTTCACGCCTATTGGCCTATTTCATTCCAAACCATCTTATTCACAGAGAATTTACTCGCCAAAACTCCCCACTCAACCTAAACTGTTTTAAAACCTCCCCTGTCTAACGCCTATTACTCCCCTCTCTGGCGCCTATTTTTTTATGGTGCCCTAGGCTGTATCCTCCTCTTTGTTTGACCTCCGGACAGTGCGGACGTGAGTAGAGGACTACAAAGTTCTTCTCGGAGTGGCGGCTAGAGGTGTCGTACGAACGTTTTTTACCTTCGGGGATCAAGGAAAGATTCACGCTAAATTGGGGCATCTTTCTTCTGGATCTAAGCGCTGTGAGCGAAGATTCCTATAAGCTGATGGTATCCTGAATACGAGGCATTTCTCAAATGGCGGGAAATAGATGGGCGTGCCATGGGAACTGTCAGTAGTGAAAGTGAAGGTTATACGTAACACCAGTTGGTGTATTCCTTTTATGCTTTAGAACCGCCCAGAACCACACCGTAAGTGTTCCTTTTATAGTGGAGTTGTTCTGCAGAACCGTTCTATAACCTATCCCCTTGCCTCTCATGCACCATCATCGAAAGAGGTGCACGAAGTGTTCTGACACTAATGACATATGCCAAAAGGCAAATAGTAAAAATACTTGGTTATATTTGAAAAATATCTATAATAATTTACGGTGGTTAAATAATTAACCCGAAAAAAATAATATAAACCTCGGATGACTAAAACAAAAACCAAACAAATCTGTCAAATCTTATAAATGTCATGTCAATGGGCAAATTCCACTGTTTTTTGGTGTTCCTTTTAAAATTGCTTTGATCGGTTCTGAAGAACGGTTCTACAAGTTAAAAGGAATACACCAAGTAGCAGATCTTGGTTTGACAGCCGACAACCGACAATTTATGCATTGCATCGATTGTTGAATTATTTGTTTTCTTTTTGGAATTTCTGGGAGCTTCGAGCTCGATTATCCAGATTTTCCGCCGACGAAGCCCTGGAAAGCATAGTCCGGAAGGGGGAGAGTGGTGGGTTGGACCTGAAGGGACCAAAACCAAGAAAAAAAAAATAGAAAGAGAGAGAGAGGCTATAGCCTAGTCAACCTAATGGATAATACGGCCCTGATTATACCAAGCCTTTGAGTTTGCCGACTTTCACCGTTCTCTGCGTATGAAAGGTTTCATTTGACTCCATACATTTTGATAGCGTTGGTCCGTCGCCCGGATTTCCGTCTTCCGCTCATATGAAAAGGCAGTCAGGGAACCCCTAAAAGTCAGTGGAAACGGGCTTAAGTCTTGTGGCGTCCTGAGAGGCACCTAAACGAAAATTACTGACAAAAATGTATGCCAGTAGGTTTCGTGTATTTTTTCTTAGTCTACTAAAAATAAAGCTTTTTTGTTTCTTATTTTTTTATTTTCGTTTTGTGCTTAGTTTTGGAGAAAAAAAACCTGGACCACCCGAAAAACATAAAAGAAATTTTAAAAACACTTTACTAAGTAATATTTGTTAGTTTAGATATTATTATTATTGTTGAATTTAACATTTCTTGGTGTTGCTACATAATTTTAAGTAAATAATAAAAATATAAAAAATAATTTTCTTTACGTTTGGTGAGTTGTTCAGGAATACAAAATTTAGCTGATATTATTTTTTTCTCTAAAACTAGGCAGGATACAAAAAAATATATATTAAGAGGCAAAAAGCTATATTGTCATTATTTTTTAAAGAAAAATATAAAAATTATAAACAAGCCCCTTATGGACATAAGCCAAACCGCCAATGTATATTAAAATCGAATAATAAAGTAATTAATATACTAATAGGAATTAAAAGTTTTTAAAAAAAATTTACCACCCTTTATGTTGGAAACAATGCGTTGTCAAATCTATGATGTTTATACAATATTTTTTTAATTAATTAGCTTGGAAATAACACCCGGTATATTATTACTTTTTCTCTGCCTGCCCCCCAGACAAGATCCTGGCTACGCCCATGCATAGGAGCATAGCCAACTGCGATGTAAATTGATAATTGAAAGTGGAGCTATGCAATTTAATGCAAAAATAATGTAAAATACGTAGAAAAACGGGGTTTTAAAGGGTGAAAATCAAATATTGTATTTCATTTTAGCCTTATATCAAGAATTATGTGTAAAAAGAAGGGGGAATATAGTGAAAATATGATTAGTTCAAATTTCAACTTTGATGATGGATAGGTATCCGAAGAACGAAACGTTTTCGGCTAAAAATTCTTTCAGATTCGTGATCAGCGCCCAAAAAAACCCGTATAACAAATTTCGTCAAAATCGGAGTTACCGCAACTTTCTAGACAATTACCTTATATTTTATTGAAACCTTAAAAAACACCGATTTTTATTTATTTGACTTGTTTTTTTATTAGGTAATTTTCTAGAATCCTGCGGCAACTCCGATTTTAACGAAATTTGGTATAAGGGGGTTTTTTCAGGCGCTGATCACGAATCTGAAAGGCGGAAACGTTTCGTTCTCGAGATATTTATCATCAAAGTACAAATTTGAACTAAGCTTATTTTCACTATATTCCTCCTTCTTTTGCAGACAATTCTTGATTTAAAGCTAAGATGTCACAAAATATTGGATTTTCACCTTCTAAAACCCCGTTTTTCTACGGTTTTACATTATTTTTGCATTAAATTGCGTGGCTTTTCTTTGATAATGCGGCAACCGTACATACTCATAGGGCTTCATGACACACTGGGATTGAAACGATTTAAAGTATAGCTATGCAATTTAATGCAAAAATAATGTAAAATACGTAAAAAATGGGGTTTTAAAAGGTAAAAACCAAATATTGTGTGCCACCTTAGCTTTAAATCAAGAATTGTGTGCAAAAAGAAAGGGGAATATTGTAAAAATAGGATTAATTTAGCTTCAAGTCTGATGATGAATATCTCAGGAAACAAAACGTTTCCGCCAAGAAATTCTTTCAGATTCGTGATCAGCGCCCCAAAAACCCCCGTATACCAAATTTCGTCAAAATCGGATTTGCCGCAGGTTTCTAGAAAATTACCTTTTATTAAATTGCAAATCAAACCCTGCATTTCATTGCAAAAAGAAGGGTAAATATAGGTATAGTGAAAAAGAAGTAAATTTGCTTTTCAAGTTTGATGATGGATATCAGGAAAGCGAAACGTTTCCGACTAAAAATCCTTTTATATGCGTGATCAGCGCCCCAAAAAACCCCATATATCAAATTTCATTAAAATCTGCGATGCGTCCAATGATTTCATTATTGTTGATTGGATGCGTCTGGTAAACAATTACCAAAGATACAATTGGAAATAGAAAACTAAAAATAAGATAACTTACAATTTTTAGCTCTTGAACTATATAAATCAATTAGTAAATTATGTTTAAAAAATGCGTCTTGGTAAAATTTAAGTATGAGAAAAATGCACAAACCAAAAAAGAAAAAAATGGTTGATTTAAATGGATTAGAGAAAAAGATAAAACAAAAAAGACAGAAATTTGTCTAAACAAAATAGCAAAACTTCTTTCCATAAAACAGAAAACTATATTTTGATGGTAGTTTATTTACGAATAGATAGATGACGCGCATCTATCTGTTGGTGAATATTTATGCTACTCTTTCATAGAGGACGCCACATTGTAACTACGGTAGCCCGATTTAAAAATGTAGTCAAATATGCTTTTCTGTGAACATTAAAAAGTACGGTAGCACCTCAATTAGTTTAGTCAAATATGATTAGGTGTAAAATTATGATTTCAGGTAAGTAAGAACGAAAAAAATAAGCCGTTCCTAAGGCGCTGTCACACTTACTTGGATTACGTGACGAGTGTAGCCAGTATTTTTTTAAGTTTTAATTTAATCTCAAAATAAACTGTGAATTTAAGTCTAGCGGTAACACATTTAAATAGGTTTAGTAAGGCACTTTTAGGTGCTGGGTCGTGGGCAAGAATCTAATTTTTTTGCCCATGCCGAGCTTCTCTAATATTAAATAGGAACCTTTTCTTAAATAATAAAATGAACTTAACTCAATGTTCGTAATGCTTTCAATTTTAGTGTAAACTTTAGAGGGTGTTACCTGCAGTATTTTGCACACTCTGTATTTAACTTTTGAAAAAAAAGTATATTTCTTTATCTTTAACATCTACTTTAAAAAGCTATATTTGGTAAAAGTTTATTTGAGCAGCCGTTTTCGGGATATCTATGTAGATTTAAAAAAATCATTTCATTTATGCACAGGTCAAAATTGTGAGTTAGAATAGGATGCTGATCTAGAAGCTTTTTTAAACTTTGAATCTTTTAAACCCTGAATAATAAAAGTTAAGACATTTAGGAAGTACAGTACACCAGTTATTAATAAAATTATTTATATTAACCTAAGACGAGATTAAATTTTTTGACATTTTGCCGTATCTCCAAAATTATCCACTTTTTGATTAAATAAATTAAGTTAGATCGTCCTATTTTAGCTTCAGAAATTTGTGGTAGCGTTTTTTCTGCACCTTTTAGCGACACCCTGTATACAGTGTGTCCACGGATGGGTAACAGTGCCGAATAGGGTTTTCTGCCGTTTTTAAGATTTTTTAAAAAAGTGATACTTACTGATTTTAGACCCTCTTCTAAATACAATACAAGTGGCGCTGATCCAAAATATCCCGTTTTTAATTAATTATAACTAAAGAAACTTTCGGGACCGGGGAGTGAATAGGGGTGCTGGGCGGGGTAAAAATGAGTAAAATGAGTGAATGTTTGCCAAGATCACATACAGAATTAAGTAAAAATTATATTTTTCCGAATATTTTTAATGAAAAAATAAGAAATTTAAAAGAAAATGAAAAAACTTAATTTATAACCTCTAAATGACAATTTCAGGTTACGAAAACGCCATTTATAGCAAGTAAAATGTAAAAGCAATTGGCAACATCGAATATTATGTCAAAAAGGTAAAAAGTAAATTCGTCCTATTTTTTTTAATAAAAATATTGTGAAAAAAGGGTTTTTTGCCGTTTTGATGAATTTTTTAAAATAAATGATACTCACTGATCTTAGACCCTTTTCCTAATAAAAAACCAGTGGCGCTGATCCAAAATATCCCGTTTTTAATTAATTTTAAGTTAATAAACTTACGGGACCGAGAATTGAATAGGGGTGATGGGCCGGGTAAAATAGGTAAAATGAGTTAAAGCCAATTAAAAAAAAACGCTTTGCTAACCAGAACTAACCTGACCGTGACTTACGTTGAATTTTATTTAAAAAATCCACTACATATACAACTCGGATGCGTAAAGTTGAACAGATATAAGCCGTTGTTATAAAAAGATTTAACAAACCAGAACTAACCATTACCCAAAACTGTTAGTTCTGATTAGTTATATCCGTTTTTATTCGCTTTATCAAGGATAAAAACAGCTTTAATTAACCAGCCAGCTTGTTTTTAAATACTGAAAACCAACCAAAAGAAACAGGGAATAAATAAAAAAACAACCTTGTAAGTGAAAAAAGTTTTTATTATTTAAAAATAATTTACAATTGTAATAAACTAAGTTTTATTTATAAAATTTATAAATCTTAAAAACTACAAATAAATATGAATAAATTAAAATGAAATGAAACTACAACGAAGGGGGATAAATCCTGGCAACTTCTTTAAAAAGACATGAACATCATGGGGAAATGTGTTGCTTCTTTTGAATAAAAATTCAGCCAAGTAGCCTACAAAATGATTTTCTTACCTTCCATACCTTGGAACTGCTCCTCGGACATCTCTCCATGTACGTTCGATGTTTTGTGTGTGTACCTTTGGGTCATTTGGATCGACGAATTGCAACGAGTGATTTATTTGTAAATGTTGAAATCCTTCATGTTTTAAAACATCATAGGATTTCCAACAATCCGAAATGATGGTGGTACCTGGATAAATCCATTCACGGATCACTTCCAAAAGGGTATCTGTAGTTCTGTCCTGAACTGGCACTAAAAAAACTTTTTTACTTTCTCTCTCAAACCCTCCAAAAACCCATTTTCCTTCTATTCTTCTTCCTCTATTATATTTCCGTTTGCCAAATTTTGCTTCGTCAATTTCTACTGTTTTTCCGGCACCTCCAAGTTTTTCTGAGTTATTATTCACCCACTGTACACAAATCTCTCTACAAAACGAAGACCAGTCCACAACGGTATGTGAATTGCAGTTTAGCTCATTCATAATAAACCTCTGCCTTGGAAATGGAATCCGTAGCCATAACACTGTTAAATAGCAAACATTTTCGATTGACAATTTTGCATTATAAAACCAGGTTCCAAGTTTAGCACTTTTTTAAATTTGCATTTTTTAACTTTTTTCCCCTTCTTATTTATTTTAGAGCAAGTAAAAAACAAACTATTGATATTTACCTCCAATACTCCGCCACAAGAATCACATGTATTTAAGCGTGGTAGTACTCCATGATTGATTAAAAAATCTACCAATTGCCTTCTATTGACTAAAAGTTGTATAAAGTCTCTTAGCGAGTATTCACAGCTATTGCACTCCATTTTATTTGGTAAAATAGGCACTACACTTTTTCGCAACTGAAACACTATTAACTTTCTTATTTTTAGCTCTTTCGCTTATGAAAACTCATTAACTAGCAATGATTTACTTACCAGCCCCTGCCTTTTATATGTATTTATATGCTTACCTTTTAAGTTCTGCACAAATCCAGAAATAATCTATTTTTTCTAAATATTTCTGGATTTTGTCTTTTAGATACTAGAACAATTTATTATTTACCCTCTCATTTTATTAATACCTTCGTTTCACACTACAGATTATTTCCATCTTTTTTCTATACTATACAAAATTAAAGGATAGCATCACATAACATTCTAGAAGAGTATCAAATGAAATGAACTGTGACCTTCATGGACTGTTCAAAGCGGTTTATCTCTGTCTTGCCTATTTTATAAGAAAACAATAAGGATAGATATACTTGAAATCAACGAACTCCTCTTTGAAATGTAGAAATTTATACCATGTTGCCGATTGTTCATAATAAGAGTGAATAACTTTCGAAAATTTACAATTTTTATTTTTTTACAAAAAATACTAAATTATTTATAACTGCGCCATTACACTATTATTAGGAACAAATAAGAGATAACATGTAAGCCAAAATTTTTAAAAAATCTTAAAATTGGCAGAAAACCCTATTCGGCATAATTACCCACGGATGGACTTAACTATACCTCTTTTTTTATAATTAAAAAAAAATTATTCCTTATAAAGGTTTTCGCTGTGAGACAGTTCATAATTTTCCTATGAAACTTACGAATGTTATAGGAAGTTCAACTTCGGCATCGCTTTAAAAATATAAGGAGCAAGAAGCCATTAACACATGGTGTAATCTTTTTAAAGATAATTTTATAGGCTTTCCGAATCTTAGCCTTGCTAATTGATAAAATCGCTAATTACGAAAATTGCGAAAAAGTGAAACGGTGCAAAATTTTTCTATACAATTTTTAAGTTTATACGAAGCTCAATTTTAGTGCCGATTTAAATATACAGGGTGATTCAAAAATCGATCACGAAACTTAAGGGGTTGATTCCACTTGACAAAATAAGGGTATAGCTTTATATATATTTTTTTCAAAATGTCATTCGTTTTCGAGTTACAAGCCGTCAAAGTTCAATTTTTATTTTGGTTTTTTCGCCATATTGCATATATTTAACCAATCCAGTTGATATTCAGCACATAAATCGAACTTTGCAGATTCTATGTTTTTTTTTTAATATTTAACCCAACATAGTTCAAAAAGTAAGACGTTTAGGACATATGTTTATATGAAGTTTTTTCTTATTTTTATTTCGCCCCGCAGAGTTTTTCGGTTGAGTGACTGGATACCCTGTATGTATGTAGGTAATTTGATTGAAATTTATGAAAACTTTGATGTCTATTGGTGCCTAAACGGTGAGGTTTATCGACTTTAATAGAGTACCTTATTTTTTAAGTTTTTGATTGTCTATAAAATGGCGCCCCCAGCTTTGCAATATCTGTCAAGATAAAAAAGTTATGATGTAAATAAATTTTAAGTTTTAGGTAAAGTGCCCTCTGGTGGTATTAAAAAAATTATTTTTTGTTTTAAAATTTTAGAATCTGCAAAGATCGATTTGTGTGCCAAATATCAAATTGAATTGGTTAAAAAATAATTGCAATATGGCGAAAAAAACCAAAATAAAAATTGAACTTTGACGGCTTGTAACTCGAAAACGAATTACATTTTGAAAAAAACTTTAAGTTTCGTGATCGATTTTTGAATCACCCTGTATAAGGAGCGGGAAATAATAAACACATGTTAGACCATGTTTGAAGAGAATTTTATAAGCTTTTCGAATCTGAGCCCCACTATAATCAATAGTACAACTAATTACACCGCAAATCCCAAAATAGTGAAACGGTGCATAACTTTTATACAATTTCAAATTTTATACCAACTTCAACTTCAGCGTCGGTTTCGAAATATAAAAAGCGGACCCATAAACATATGCTGTATATTACTTTTGAAGAGAATTTTACAAGCTCTCCGAGTCTAAGTTTTGCTAATTGATACGACTTCTAATTACTTCACAAATTGTGAAAAAGTGAGACGGTGCATATTATTTCTATAAAATTTCGACTTTTTGACGAAGTTCAACTTCAGCGTCGATTTAACAATATAAGGAGCGGGAGACCATGGTGCACTATTTTTAAAAAGAACTTTATTGTTTTTTTAAATTTAAGCCCCGCTAATCAATAGGGAGAACTAATTAAGTGAAAAATCTTGAAAAAGTAAGACAGTGCATAATATTTTTATAAAATTTCGAATTTTATACGAAATTTAAAATCAGCGTCGATTTAAAAATATAAGAAGCTGAAAGTCAAAAACACTTGGTATAATATTTTTAAAAAGAATTTTATAGGTTCTCCAAATCTAAGACCCGCCAATCGAAAGAAAGGGGAATGTAGTAAAAATAAGAAGGGCTTGATTTTAAACTTTGATAATGGATATCTCGGACACAAAATGTTTTCGAAAGAAAAAAATCGGTAATTTTCGAGGTAATTTTCTAAAAAGTTGCGGCAAATTTAATATACAGGGGTTTTTGGAGGCGCTGATAACGAATCTGAATGAATTTTTTTCGGAAACGACGAAACGTTTTATTCTCAAGATCTATCCTCAAACTTGAAATTAACACTAACTTTATTTTCAACATATTCCTCCTTCTTGTTGCATACAATTCTTGATTTAAAAGCTAAAGTGGCCCAGGATATTTGATTTTGTCCTTTTAAAACCCCGTTTTTCTATGTATTTTACACCCTTTATTAAATAAATTCCTAAAGTTCCTTTTAAAAAACGCAGCAAGCGGCGCATCCACCATAATATCCTTTTTTAATGTAAAAAATATTTAAAATACGTAGAAAAATGGTGTTTTAAAAGGTGATGAAAATCAAATATTGTGTGCCACTTTAGTTTAGACTCAAGAATTGTGTGCAAAAGAAGGGGAAATAATGTAAAAATTGAGTTAGTTTGATTTTAAACTTTGATGATAGAATGGGGGAATGAAACGTTTCCGAAAATAAAATCTTTAGATTTGTGATCAGCGTCTCAAAAAACCCCTGTATACCAAATTTCGTCCAAATCGGAGTTGCCGCAACTTTCTAGACAATTACCAAAAATTCTTTTAGATTCGTGATCAGCGCCCTAAAAAAAAACCAAATGGCAAATTTTGTGAAAATCGGAGTTGCTTCCACTTTCTAGACAATTTATATGCTTATATTCTCTACCTAGCGTTAGGGGACCCCTAAAAAGTCGGTGGAAACGGGCATTAGTCTGATTTATAGTTTCACTAACGTACTTACCCAATACCCAAAGAAGATAGACTTATTAAAAAGTTGATTTTTCTTGCCCAATACCGACTAATTATGATTTTTTAAAAATAGTTACTTAATCTTACAATTTGCGGCTTTTAACAGGCAAAAACACGAAAGGAATTATTATTTATTGAGTAATACATTATATCTTTTAAAGATTCAAAAATATTGAAATTACACTTGGCAATTGCCTTGCAGCAACGCCATAAACAAAGCAGAAATTATACATATTTTTTATTGTCTAACAAAATAGCAATACTTTTTTCCATAATGGTCTCTTTAAAATAAAATAGAGAAAACTACATTTTGTTGATAGTTAGATAAATGGATAGATGGCACACATATTGCATATTGGCGATTATTTATGCTACTCTTTTAAAGAGGTCGCTACATTGAAACTACGGTAGCCCAACTAGCAATTTCAGTCAATTAGGCTTCTCTGTGAGAGTACAGCAGTCCGCTCAGTTAAGTGAGTCAAATAGGGTTACTTGCAGAATTAAAACAGGAAAATTATTTTTATCGAAAAATAGATTAGCCTTTCCGGAGCCTTAAATGTTTGCAGAGGCAAACAAAATATCTACCAGCAGCAAGTTCAGCAGTTTAAACACTAGGGATTTAGGAACGAACCTTTTTAGATGAACCGTGAAGAAAGGCATGGAAATTGTACCTGTTCTTGCTTTTGATTCATTATTTGGACTAAAAAGGAATTATATTGGTCAATTACACAAGCAGAAGAACTAAGCTTGCCTGTAAAGTGGGATCATTATTTAGGCGAACGCTTCTTCCTAAGATAAAATAAAGAATTGTAAGGGCCGTGGGGCATGACATGATTTAAATCCTGACGCAACTGAAATAACAGATACAAATTTTCGCAAGTATTGATATTAATTTAAAGGACATTTGACCGCTTATAATGGTTGCCACTGTTAGAGCGTTGACTCCATCTATCACTATACATATTATGACTTGTTGATCTAAGAAATTATTGTCATTATACCTATAAATTTGACGTATAGTATTTTATAGATTTATCTCAGCCCACTTACAATGTTGTCAGATTGGACAGCGTTACTAATGGGTAAAGCCTGGAGAAAATTGAATTGATGTTTGAAAAAATTAAAATCCAAACATGATAGAAAAAAACAAAAAAGGAATTTATCCATTAAACATTAACAAATATACTACTATATTTTTAGAAGATCGTCTTTATCTTAAATTACCAACTTTATAAAGTAATAAATACAAAAAAATTTCCCTATATCTCAGCCTACTTACAATGTTGTTAGATTGTACAATTTTGCTATTGGTGAAACTAACCCAAGATAACATTAAATTGCCGTTCAAAATAATAATAATAATAATAAGATTTAATTTTTACAATAAAGGTATAATAGGATTAAAAAAACATTAAGAACTTTGCTAATTTTCTTTTAGAAGATCGTATGTATGCTAAAATACCAAATTTGTAAAGTAATAAATACAACAAATACAAGGGAGCCCGATGGTAAATTTGCAGTTACTTAAGCGTCATAGAGACCTATTCTATTGGGTTGCAAAGCGATGATAAGAAAAAAAAATGGTATAATGTATACCGTTTTATTGGTGCGTTAAGCGGCTAGACTTTTAAATATGTCAAAAAATATGTTTATTATTTCGGTTTGTGGAAATCGTTTAAATCGTATTGAATTATATATTTTTGTTATTCTTGAATTATTTTCTTCAAAATAAAAAAAACACGTTCTAGAATGTCAAAATATTTTTACAACTTTGTAGCCCTAGGCCTTCTTTACGTCAATCTCAAATTTTGAGATTAGGGAAATATACACTGTTTAGCATGTAATTAACTTACCCTATCTTAATTTGACGCTCACGACTATTTCTGATGGATATTTTTTTGTTTTTTATGATCGCCCCTGTATACGGGGCTCATATTTGATGGAGGTATTTAATTGGGTACAAGGTATCCTCCGGTTTATTAATCTGCCGCGCTGTAGTAAATCCCAAAATCCCCTCTTGGGCTCCCCTACCAAAATTAGCGCTTTTTCTATTTGAATTTTTTCCTGTATAACGTCTTAGCCCACTTACAATGTTGTCAAATTGGAGAAATTTGCTATTCGTAAAAGCCTAAATAAAGTTAAATCGACAAGGATCTAGGTACACCGTACGATTATCGACTGGAAAATATTGCGGCTGCGCATTAGTCGTATTTTAGTAATTTCATGTACTTAACCTAACATTTTACTCATTTCAGTTTTTATTGTGCGTCTACAGTCTTTCCGCGATCTTCGAGTAGTGCGGTTCATGTTGACGTAGAGGTCTACATAGACCTTCCGGGTAGGCGATTGAAGGCATCGTACGAGCGTGGCTGTACCCTTGGGGATCGAGAAAAGATTCACGCTAAATTGGGGCTTCTTTCTTCTGGGGCTAAGCGCTGTGAGTGAAGATTCCTAAAGCCTGAAGTTTTTACGTTTTGGTGTTGAACACATGGTGTCCTCGTATGGTCGAGGAGGTGCGCACGCCTGCGGAAATGCGTCAGGAATGAAAGTGACGGTTATGCATGACACCAGTAGCAGCCGCTGGCTTGATAGTCGCAATTATGTTCAGAACTTTATCGCTGTTATTGATCTAAATATTTGAATTTTTTAATCCGGAATTTCTGGGAGCGGAAAGCTCGACAATCCAGATTTTCCCACCACATTGAGCTGGCAATTGACTTGCATCAACGCCATAAACAAAGCAGTATCCAGTATCCAGTATTGTGCGTCTATCAGTATTCTGTGGTTTTTATTTTTCAATACTCATTTCACATTTCACGGATTATTTTTATTATGACTTGCACTTCATATTAATTATATTAACATTATAAGTTACCTAAGTAGGTTTTGTTTTTAGTTTTATATTTTATTTTTTTATAAAAAAAACAAGAGGTTTATTTAATGACATATTTTATTACATAATTTCAATACCTTCTAGGAAGGTAATAATTACAGTAACCTCTCTATAAAAAAAAATTAATGTTAAATAAAATATGTTTATTCGCACACAGAAAAGGAATAATTCATCATCCACTTTTTTTCATATCTTTCACGTTTGTTTTTTTGTCCTTCATTCATACTGTATGTAAGTTAGGTTCGTATATTAATATAATAATATTATTTATTTATTTATTAAGTATACGGGATTCCCCATTTTTACAATGACTATTACAATTATTGAAAAAAATAACTACAAAATTAAATTAAGCTACAATTAGATAACTAACTATATACTTATATTACTTGATGCTTGGTGCATAACTAAATTAATTTGTTTTATTTCTATTAAACCTTCACCATATCGTCAAGAAATTTGTATATACGTTTTCACGACTTGGCAAGAAAACATGAATTGTTTCACGTCACGCGGGACGAATGCGCAGCCGCAATATTTTCCAGTCGATAATCGTACGGTGTACCTAGATCCTTGTTTAAATCGCTATTAAAAATTAAATCCAAACATCACTCTTTCCGCGATCTTCGAGTAGTGCGGTTCATGTTTACGTAGGGGTCTACATAGACCTCCCGGGTAGGCGATTGAAGGCATCGTACGAGCGTGGCTGTACCCTTGGGGATCGAGAAAGATTCACGCTAAATTGGGCTTCTTTCTTCTGGGGCTAAGCGCTGTGAGTGAAGATTCCTAAAGCCTGAAGTTTTTGCGTTTTGGTGTTGAACACATGGTGTCCTCGTATGGTCGAGGAGGTGCGCACGCCTGCGGAAATACGTCAGGAATGAAAGTGACGGTTATGCGCGATACCAGTAGCAGCCGCTGGCTAGATAGTCGTAATTTATGCACTGCATCGAAGAAAAACAATAAGTATTAACAATTAAAAAGTGAAAAGCTCGGGAGCCACCAGGGGCACAGGCCCGACTTACTGGAGACTCCCACCCAGAATACAACCCCTCTCACAGAGGGACGTACTGGCAATTGGACCTTCGGGGACCTACGTCACAAACAAAGAAACAACAAGAAACAAATCCAAACATTAAAGAGATATGGGTACTTTGGTTACCGCCTAGGTTCGTTATTTACGTAAATGCGGTATTTAGTGTTTGTTTTTAGAGATATGGAAGACGCCGTATTACGAACGGTTAATTACACCTGTCTGCGAATTTACAAAATTAAAAAGCAAATGATCCTTTAATGTGCGAATACTAAAGTTTCTCCCGTGATTTGAAACACATTTTACTGTAAATTTTCCCACTTTTCCAGATGAATTTTGGCTAATACATTCTCTCAGAAAGCCAGGTCATAGTCGGTCGACAATCTTAACCTTTTCGTTTCTTTTCCACCTGCAACATTTATCTAAAAATACAAAAACAAGACATTATCAAAGATTAGTAGTTTAACTTTACTTTGTGGCTCTTTTACAAAAATAGTTGTAGAAATTGTCGAAATAAATAATATAACCTTAAAAAATAAACAAAAAAATTATTGTGCCTATGGCAAATTTTATTCGCTATTTTAAATAGCACGCGGCGTTATCAGCCCGCAAATTACTCCATGCGATAACGTTATTATATATAAAGATTTAATTAAAAAATATAGACACTATTACAAGATTTTACCATTTCTTGTTGTTTGAATTTTATCTTTAGTTAAATACACATATGTATGTTAAAAACGAGAGGAGGCAGGGAATCCCTCGTCTTCCGCCGAGAGACCTCGAGTGGCATTCGACAGTATAACATTTTACCTTTTTGTTGTCCTCAGCTGTATAGAAAATCGTTCGCGATAAATTAAAATTCCGAACTAATAAATAACTAGACATGCGCTTTAAAATAATTCTAAACCAGTTCGGTTATGGTTCAGAATCGGTTCATTACTAGACCCGCGAACAAAGCTATTATGTGCCATTTTAGCCTTTAAATCAAGAACTATGCGCAAAGCAAAGAGAAAATATAGTGAAAATAAGGTTAGTTCGACTTTCAACTCTGATGATTAATATCTCAAGAACAAAACGTGTCCGAATAAAAGAAACCCCCCTTACAAAACTTGAATAAAATCGGCGACGGGTCCGATATGTGAAAAAATACCAACAATTCTGCTCCATTTAGGGGAAAGGCGGGCAAAATGGGGTACTTTAACTTTAAATACACATAACTTTAGTTTTAGTTGACACAGAACCTTTATTTAAACAAAAAATAACTTCTGAGTGTTACAGTTAACCTATAAGAATAAAAATTCAAATAAAAAATAAAAAGTTCCTTTTTTAAACCAATTTTTGTTAATCAGTGCATTTTGCCCCGTTTTGCCCGCACGGTAGGGCAAAATGGGGTTGGACTTTATTTGCAATGCTCACAAATTAATATTGCCTCATCGTCCTCATCTTCCATTCCTGCACATATGATGTGAGCCCAACGATAACAAACTGAACATGCTATCCACCCTTCCGTGGAAGAGGAATAAAAATTCCCACAATAAAAGCACTCCGCATCACTAGTTTCACTGTCACTCGAGTCATTTTTTTGCCGATGTAGAAACTTTTTTATTATTCTTTCTCTTTTGTGATTCATTAGAAATATTTTTTTCACATGAGCTTTTCCTTTTAACTTTTGTTTTTTATCTGCTCAGATTACTCTAGTTCGTTTTTATATGGAGTAGATGTCAAAATAGCAGTTTTCCCTCTTTTACGAGATATTCTCTTCGCAGTTTCTTTTATTTTTGGGATTGGAATTATACCTTCAGGAGTAACAATTGTGAAGCTTGTATCTTTTGATGTACCTGGTTTTCAAATGTCGAATGGTAGCTTTGGTTCTGGAGTTCTTTCTCCAGCTAATTCCGGCTCGGGTAATTTTTGTTCGGGTTTCTCTGCCTCAGGCGTTGCCTCGTCATTATTATTTATGGGAGCCGGGTTTTCTTAATTTTCAATGTCCGTTGTTTCGGAAGGCAAAAAATCGGCATCTGTGAAAACATCTTTATTAACTGGCCAAACCCCCGTTTTTGTAAACCCATGGATGGCAGTAAGTGGTGTAGGCTGCCCTGAGGTAGGCCGAACAAAATAATTTAGTTATTTGCTGTAACGTAACTACACGGCCAGGATTAGCTCTAAGCCATTTACGCACTTCTTCGTCATAATAAGTTTCATTAAGGCCACATCTAGTGCTTGCAAACGATGGGTACAGTGAGGAGGGTAACAGAGCAAAATAACTTCTAAATTTTTTGTATGTGATGAATGTCCGTCTAAAAGAAGAAGAATCGGGCGTTCCTTAGAAGGTTTTGCATAATTAACAAATTTTTTAAACCAACGAAAAAATAAATCTTTGTCTATCCATCCACTCTCGTTTAGCTCTACCCATCCTCCAGGTACAATTCCATCCATAAAAGCTTGTTGCATTTTTTTTCTGCCAAATATAAACATGGGAGGCATGTATGCTCCTGAAGCTGAGAAACATATTTCTACAGTTACGGTCTCACCCCTCTCTCCGGATGATAATGCCCCAACTTGCCTTTTACCCTTAGTGGCAATAATTTTCGACATTCCCTTTGGATTTACCGATACCCCAGTTTCGTCTACATTAAATATTCTGTCGGCTGTCAGTTTATATTTGTCCACAGTTTCAGTAAGTAACTGAAAAAATTATCTCCAATCCTGTTGAATCCCATTGCACGAGCTCCAGATGTTGCTTCTGGAGTTCTTATAGAAAGTGCTTGATGTCGGCGCAAAATCCCTGCATCCAACCCTTTCCAGCCATACCAAGTTCTTTATTGAACGGATGATCACAACCATTTAGCTCGGCTAACTGAAATGCTAGACGCCTGCACTCTGTCATGGTCAAACCAAAAAGCCTATTCTCCATAAGCATTAAATAATCTGCAAGTTCTTTTTCCTGTTCAGGGCTTAATATTGGTTTAAATCGTCCTAATGACTTGGTTAGAACGTGGCCAGGATCTCCTCTAGCTTTTTCACATATCTCTCCAACGTTGTTTGAGGCACACCGAAACTTGCTGACGCTCTATAATATCCCATTTCGCCATTTAATACTGCTGTAATAGCGTTCTGCATACTTTCTTCGGACCATGCTTGCCGATCAGTATGGCGTTTGTATTTAAACACCATCTAAAAATAGGAAAAACACTACTTTATTATGGACGGGCAAAATGGGGTAGGTCACAATGAATACCCAATTTTGCCCTATCCCGTTTTGCCGGAAAGTACATTTTGAGGTTACATATATATTTTTTTCTGTTCGGCTTAAAAACTTTAAACTATTTTTACACAGAAGTATGCCCAAATGAATCTACTTTCTCATAAAACAAATCGATAAAACGTAAACTACAATTTAGATTAACTTACCGTTAATTAAAAATTTAGTAAACTTATATGAGCACACCACAAAATACCGCCGCTCTGTACTGGCTAACATTTACGAAGCTTCTAAAGCGGAAGCGCCTGCTGCCGTCGATCGGGATCGATCTTAAACTGTGCTGTGCGAAATTTGGGATAGATGGCGCCTGTGATATTAAAAATAATCCGGGTACCCCGTTTTACCCGTCTACCCCGTTTTGCCCGTCTTTCCCCTAATTTGTAACATAATATAAACCTAAAATAAATAAAACACCAGTTACCAGGTCATTTATATTAATGGCAGCTATCAAAAATACACCCAAAAAACCGGACATTTTTGAAAATAAATTACGCGAAATGAAGAAAAACAAATAGGTAGGTGCTCTTAAATATTTTAAAATATACATAACTCTCAGTTTTTAAATCTTAAGATTATACGAAGATGGCTTTATTTTGTGAATATTTACGAAATATTTTTATTAAAATTTGGTATACGGGTTTTTTTGGAGTGCTGATTACGAACCTGAAAGAATTTTTAGTTGGGCACGTTTTGTTTTCGAGATACCCATCATCCAACTTGAAAAGCAAATTTTTCTTATTTTCACTCTAATCCCCTCTTTTTGCAAACAATTCTCGATTTAAAGCTAAATTGGCACTTAATACTTGATCTCCACCCCTTAAAACCCCTTTTTCTTTTGATTTTACCCATTTTGACATAAAATTGCAAAGCAAGCTTTACAATAATATGGAAACTAAGGGGTAAAATAATTAGAAAAATGGATTTTTAAGAGGTGGAAATCAAGTATTAGGTGCCATTCTAGCGGAAAACTCAAAAATTGTGTGCAAAAGAAGGGGAAATATGGTGAATTTAGGTTGGTTATCTATTCAAGTATGATGATGGATATCTCGAAAACTAAACGTGTCCGACTAAAAAATTCGTTCAGATTTGAAATCACATCCCCAAAAAAACCTTATACAAAATTTAAAGAAAATCGGCGATGTGTCCGGTTTGTAAATAATTACCCAAAATTTTAGCTTCACCATTGCACAAACACATTATATTGTACTTCACCTGGGTCCCCAACCACAACAACTAATATGCCCGTTTTGTCGTATGAATGTCGTTACGATAGTTGAATTAAGGCCCACGCAGAGAACGCACTTATTTGCATCTCTACTCTGTTTATGTGGGTAAGTATAAATTTGTGTATAGAAGGAACAGTTTAAAAATGTAAATTCGGTGCTCTTTGATAAGAAAAAAAATCACAAAAAAGTTTAAAGCAAATAAATCGGCATGCTTGTCTCTTGCGGCCGCCTTTGCTATATTTCTTTTATGATATGCCGGTTAATGCAGCTGGTCATCGCACTATGGGATAGAAATTAATTTTTTTGGTCAAAATTCTGAAACTTACCAATCTAACTTAAAATGAGGTTATTTTTACTGGAAAAATATTGAAAAAAATTATAAATTATTACAAATGCTTTTTGGAAACCTAAAACTTATTATATGTTATTATAAATTTACACCCCTCTTAACATTATTATTTTTTATTGTACAAAATAAACTAAAATATCAGCTTGTTTGGTTAATTCGGTAGAATTCTAATCAGTAATCCGATGGTTATTATCTCATATGATATACAGGGTACGACAATAGGTATGATTTTTTTAATGGAATACCCTGAATATTATATCACCACACCATAAAAAAATCTTTTAAAATGCTCTAAAAAATATTACATTTGATGTGTCTATCTCAATTAGTTTCGGAAATATGACCATCCAAATCTGAAAAAGAATTTTAAATTATTCTTAGAAGCGTAATGATACATCTTCCCAACTTTCTTTATTTTTTAACGTATAAAATAAATAAAATTTGTTGGGTAGATTCTGTAGAAACCATATCTTTCATCACAATGCTTTTATCTTTTAGGATACACAGTGTAGGACAAAACACATTAATTTTTAAAATGGAAAACCTTGTAAATTATAAAAAAATCTTGTATCTGTCCTAACACTCAGAAGTAGCAAAAAGTAGGAAGGCAATTGTAAGTACAAAAACTGATAAAGAAAAAGGTAAAAAAATATTTGTACAAAAGTAGCGAGACTTCGCGAGACTGCATCGGAAACACAACAATAAGTCTTATTATTAAAACTCTTTTACTTTTTTTAGTAAATAAGGCTAATAATAAACTAAGTAGATTAAATGTTGTATATTTATGTTTACTTAAAATACATTTTCAAGTTTTTTATTACCCCAATAGAAGTCGTCATATCCTTTTATAATTTTGCGTACATGTAGTTTGGAGTATCTACTTTGAAATACACAGCATAAGCCATTAAAATTTTAAAGTTGCTTTTTGGCCAAAATAATGGATTTCTATCCCATAGTGTATCACCGCGTCGCTGTAAAGGAGAGCGGCGCCTTTGTATAAAATAGTCCGATTGCAGGCGGCCTTTTTAATATTTTTTGTATTATTTTCAAAAGGTACCGAATTTGCGCTTTTAAAATGTTCTTACTATACAGGCTGGCGCCTTTTCGTTGACCTTACAGGGTATAGCGAAAACTAAAAAAATAGAACAAATCCGATTTCGCAATCTCGATTTTGATTTTTAAAACAAATTCATCAGTGGTGAAAGTAAATCATGGCTAACTTGATTCGTTTTGGAGATACAGGATGTTTTTCAAATTTTGTCAATTTGACCAGGCACTTGTAATTTGCTTGATATTGGAGATAGAATTTATTGCCATTTATTTTAAAGTTATTACACAAAGTTGGGTTTTTTAATGGAATACCCTGTTTATTTTATCACCAATAAAAAGAATCTTAAGCCATTGAAAAAATACAATACACACTTTAATTTAATTAAAGAGTTTTCTAGACAGTAATATTCAACAATAAAAAAATTGGTATATTTAACAACGGTGTGGTGTGCCCACCAAATGACCTTTGTTGGTTTGGCCACATTTCGAAACTATTAGAGATAGACAAATAAAATCATAAAATGTGGTATTTTGTTAAAGCTGTTTGAAATATTCTTGCAATGGTAATATGGTCCTATGGTCATCAACTGACTCTGTGGCTCTCCAGTTATCTTTCTAATCGACGTATATCAGTCATTGTTGATGGCCACTCTTCAAGCTTTCACGAAATTAATGCTGGAGTGCCTCAGGGTTCAGTGCTAGCACCAATATTGTTTCTTCTTCCACATCAACGACCTTCTTTCTTCCACAACCAATCCCATTCATAGTTATGCTGAAGATAGTACCCTTCACTTCACTTTTCAATTCAAGCCAATCTCTCAAGCCGACTTGGAAGGCAAACGCAAGGCGTTGCAGATTTCACAGGATCTCCATTTGATGAATTGGGGCGCCAAAAATCTCGTTCAGTGCATGCATCAAAACAAAATCATGTTCCTTGTCGCGAAAAAAATCGTAAACACTCATACTGTATGGTGGCAGGTTTGCAGAGCGGGGACGTTTAACCTTGTGGGCGTCACATTTGAAAATAACCTTAACTGGCATAAACATATTGTCTATAGCCACCGCGGCGTCAAAAAAGCTTGGATTTCTTTTTCCGAGTAAAAAGTATTTTCCCCTTGCAATTTATACACTTTGTATGTGTCCCAAATTCAACCTGGAATATTGTTCTCATGTCTGGGGGAATGGCATCCCCTACAACCCTCAGCATTCCTGATGCCATTCAAAGAAAGGACTGCTCGTCTTATTAATGATCCTTTACTTACTCAAAGACTTCCTTCTCTTGCCCATCGTCGAGCTGTGGGGTTATATCGCTCTTCTATAGATACTGTTACGGCTTCTGCTCCAGACAGTTATCCAGTATAGTCCACTCCTCTTGCGACTCCCAACAGAAAACTCGTGGGGCCGCACGTATGCATCTATACGGTCCAATTGGACAGGCCCCGAACTTCCCATTTCGTTCGTTCTTTTATCCCCTAGAGTTTCTAGACTGTGGAACCTACTGCCAGCGGAGGTCTTTCCTTTTCCCCAGTTTTTAAGTCCCGTGTTGAAACTTCCTCTTACCTGCTTAAGACACCCACGGTACGTTAGTATTTAGGCTTTCAGCCTTCGTGGATTGTCTAAAGATAAAACAATATACAGGGTGTTTCATTAAAAAAATTTCCATGTATGGCAATATTACCGAAACTACTAAAGAAATGGGCATCAATAAATGTATTTTACCACTGAATTTGTTTCAAAAAATCGAAATCGAGCCTATGGAGGGTAAAAGAAAGAAGAACTAGAGAACTAGAGCAAATTATAATTCAAAATTCACCGCAATGGCGCTCGTGTAGATATTGGAAATGATATGAATTTAGTGGTTTTAAACAGAGTGAAGTGCGCTGGGTGGCAAAATTTAATCGTTTTCGTCACTTATGTAGTTGAGAAATATCTCTTGTTTAAAATATCAAATAGTCAAATGTAATTTAATAAATATAACCTACAAAACTCCTAATGGCTGTTTTTAAAATCTTTCCACTCGCTACTGTGTCGCCACCTTAATTTCCCCCAGATCCTTTCTTCTACCCTTCACCCTTCAAGGTGAATTAAAAGGCGCCACCCTGTACTAAGTTTTATCAAAATTTTAGGTTGTGTCTTTGCTCCTGGTTGCCATATTGTATGCCTTCATGTCAAAGTATAGATCACTTTTGCCCGGCCTGCGGGGCATTCTTGGGATCATTTGGTGGAGAATAAAAAAAGAAGTGGAGAATATGTCAATATGGATAAACCTGTTTAACTTTTAAACATAATGTATTTATTTAAAATGTAGATATAATGGTTTAGGAGTCCTAAAGGCTCAATATATCTTGTTAGTATCACCAACTTAGAAAATAAAAAAGCGTCGGACCCAGAGGTTTATCGTTAATTTTTTTAAATGTATTTTTGCTTTTCAGACACGAATTGTTTAATAAAAATGTATATAATATAAACATAATTTATAGTGCCTGGGTCAGCAATGAAAAGGACTTTTAAAATAATAACCCTTTTAAAATTTATTTTGTATTAAGGCGGGGGGTTTCTTCTGACGAGTCTACTATAAAGTGACCACATTTTTAATGACGAAAATCGGGGCAAGTAAAATAAGATAGATTTTTTTGTTTTTTTCCCAAATTTTTTTGAAGAAAAAAAAGGTCCTCACTTTCATTGGGGAATTATCATTTATCCCACAAGGTTCTCACATCAGTGAAAAAAACCTAACTCCCACCACAAGTCCGGACTTTGTCAAGAAAATCGGGACATTTTCCCAAATCGGCTGGACGCGGGACTGTCCCGCCGAAATCGGGACGTGTGGTCACTTCAGTCTTACTACGAATATTTAGCCCGCTATACAGAGTGATTCAAGAAATCGATCACGAATCTTAGTAAGTGAATTTATTTGACAAAGTAAGGGTAGAACTTAATATATATATTTTTTTAAATGTCATTCGTTTTCGAGTTACAAGCCGTCAAAGTTCAATATTTATTTTGGTTTTTTCGTTATATTGCATTTATTTTTTAATCAATCTAGTTGATATTTGGCACAAAAATCGAGCTTTGCAGATTCTACAATTTTTAGATAAAAGTACTTTTTTAAAATATTGCCAGAGGGCACTTTACCTAAAGTTAAAATTTATTTACATCATTACTTCTTTATTTTGACAGATATTGCAAAGCTGGGGCGCAATTTTATAGACAATTAAAAACTTAAAAAATAAAATACTCTTTATTAAATTCGATAAACCTTACCATTTAGGCACCATTAGACATCAAAGTTTTCATCAATTTCAATCAAATTACCTACATACTACAGGAAAAAAACTTTTTTCTTTAATTTTTAATACCCCGTAGTTCAAAAAACTAAGACGTTTAGGACATATGTTTATATAAAGTTTTTTTCTTATTTTTTATTGTAGAATCATTTGGTTAAGTTTTTCGGTTGAGTTACTGGACACCCTGTATGTATGTAGGTAATTTGATTAAAATTGATGAAAACTTTGATGCCTATTAGTGCCTAAACGGCGAGGTTTATCGACTTAGTAAAAGTACCTTATTTCTTAAGTTTTTGTAATATTTCACAGCGGTCGGATGTGTTTTGCTTGCTCCGCATTTTGTGAACCTCTTCGAACTATTTCAAGTTGCGGAAATTATCGATATTCGCGATTTGTAACTATCGAATGGTAACAGTGGCATTTATACTAAGTGCTGATCGTAAATTATCAAAAATTAAAGAAAATTAAAGTGACTTTGAACTAAAAGTTAAATTAATATTTTTGGTAAAAATTTTAACCAGAAGCGAATAAAAAAATTTAGTGTTGATAAGAATAAACTAGGCCTGAATTCCTTCTGGCGAGTTTTAGCGATTACCTTAAATAGCGTTTACGTTACCGTGTATCCAGTATGGCAAAGTACCACTGTAAAACATGTAATAAGAACATTGGCAAAGTACATACAAAATAGGCTGCTCGGGTTCTTGCAAATCATGGTTCCACGCGAGATGTGCTCAGTTGACCGACGATGAAGTTAATGCTATCTCAGCAAATAAATCCTCATGGTTTTGCGTACACTGCAAGGAGGTGCGTCGGTCAAGACCTTCTGTAACAGCTACTAACAGCAACATATCTCACTCGCCTGCGCCCTTCATCAATTTAGAGAGTGCTGAGCTAACTGGATCTAGAAATGGGCGCCGAAGCAGCATAGGGGTTTACTGCGACAGGGAGTTTGTGCTGCCTACAAGTTTAAACACCACCGATTTCGGCCTTAGAGACGCCTCCACAGCAATCGTGCAGCTGCACGATATTATTATGGAACAAAATAAGACAATACAGTCGATACTGAAGGAAATTAGGGATCTTCGTACTGAAAAAAGCACTGAAATGCAAAGCATCAGGGTGGAACTAGAACAACTAAAACTGACTTATAGTAGCATAAGTGCAACTTCTTCGACTACTTCTACCCCAGATACAACTGAAAATGTCTTGAAAGAAATGCAGGAACGGACGGTAAGGGCAAAAAACGTTATTTTTCATAACGTACCAGAAAGTTCGTCTCCTGAGGTGGCTGTCCGGATTAGTCATGACATCAATCAGGTCAATAACATTTTAAACGCTGTTGAGTTTTCTGGTGGTGAATTTAAAACCTTTAGACTGGGAAAACCCGGAACCGGTGCTAGGCCATTACGAGTGTCCTTTGGCACGGTTGACACTGCCAGGGCCTGTCTTAAATGTAAGAAAAGGCTTGCTCAGATAGAGTCTCCTTTTCGCATTAATGCTGACATGACATGGGCTCAAAGAAATCTCATAAGAAAACTCCACACTGAGCTTGACGAGAGAAAGAAACAGGGTGAAACGGATTTGGTTATTCGCTACTCTCAGGGTATACCACGTATAACAAAAGAAGAAAAAATACAAAAAACGGCAGTGCCTAACCGGCTACTTTCACAATGCCGGGGGATTATGTTCAAAATTGCATAGTTTACGAAGAAGTGTAGCAGTTAGTAATTATGACATCATAGTCCTGGTGGAAACCTGGCTCACTGATGACTATTCCGGGGATGAAGTTAACTTTCCAGGCTTCGATATTTTTAGAATGGATAGAAATAGTACAACAAGCAAAAAATCACGGGGTGGTGGTGTTTTAGTGGCGATAAAAAAGTGTTTTAAAGCTACAAATATACCAAATCCATCACAAACAGTGGAACAAGTTTTTTGTCATTTAAACGAGAAAATAAGAAATTTGTGCTTGGTGTAGTGTACGTGCCTCCCAACTCAGATCATGACGTCTACTTAGACCACTGCCAGAGCGTAACAGAAATAATGGAAACCTATCATGATCACCGCCTTGTTTTGTTTGGTGACTATAATCTCCCAGATTCCTCGTGGACCAATGTTGAAAACGGCGTAAGTGTTATATGTCCTGTTTCTTCGGCAGCAAACATTGTAAGCAACTCTTTTAATTATTTGAATTTATTTCAATTAAATAACATACCAAATGAAAACGGGGTATTTTTAGATCTATGCTTTTCTCATTGTAGGGACGTTAATATTCACCTTGCATTGGATGCCTTGCTGAACATCTCCAGACACCATCCCGCTTATTCTTTTGATATTCCACTTTATAATGAGCAAAATACCCTTAAATGTGAAGTAGAATATTTTGATTTTAAAAATTGTGATTTTTTATCTTTAAATAATTATCTTGCATCGATAAACTGGGAAAACCTAATGGACAAAGATAATATTAACTTTGCATTAAACCAATTCTATAATGAACTATACACAGCTATCTCACTTTTTGTACCAGTTAAGAAATTTAAAAGCTCTAATTTTCCAATCTGGTTTTCATATCGTTTACAACATTTAATAATAGAAAAGAAAATTGCTCATAAGCGCTATAAGCAAAGCAGTTCATTTGCTGATTATCAGCAGTTTTCTCAACTTAGAGATGAATGCAAGGCTCTTGAGCGGGTGTGCTATCAAAACTATGTCTCCAAAACTGAAAGGGACCTTGTTGAGAATCCTCACAGTTTTTGGAGGCATGTCAGTGGCCTCAGAGGTTCTGAGGGCTATCCAGATTCTATGTTCCTGGACCGGGGGTAAGTGATGTTGGTGCTGAGATTGCTGACTTTTTTGCTGATTACTTTTCCTCGGTATACACAGACGATGGCTACGACATTCCTGAGTACTACGGTGACCTACAGAACTGTGTTGATGTTAACAGGATAACTCTGAGTTTGGAAGATGTTTTTAATGCGGTAATGTCATGTAAGACTAAAACATCGAGTGGTCCTGATGGAGTCCCGACGATTTTATTAAAGGCTTGTGTTTGTTCATTAGCCAAGCCACTACACTTCCTTTTTGGTTTATCGCTAGAGTCTGGTGTATTTCCAGATTTCTGGAAGAATTCTTTTATTACCCCAATATTCAAGGCAGGCGACAGAAGAGATATAAGGAACTACAGGGGCATCTGTATACAGTCCGCTATACCTAAGTTGTTTGATGAACTGGTAACGAGGTGTTTGACATGGAAATGTAAGGGTGTTATTATTAACGAACAGCATGGCTTTGTGCATGATCGTTCTACAGTTTCAAATCTTTTGACTTATCAAGACCACCTGTTGACTGCCTTTGAGGAAGGTTGTCAAATGGATGTTATATATACAGACTTTTCAAAGGCATTCGACAAGGTTAGTCATGCACTATTACTGGCTAAGCTGAGATATTTTGGTATTTCTAGGCATATGTTGGCATGGCTGAGCAGTTTCTTGACAGGCAGAAAACAGTACGTAAAGATAAACAATTATGTGTCTAAACAGGTTAATGTGTTATCAGGGGTGCCGCAGGGCTCGCACTGTGGCCCTCTTTTATTCTTATTGTTCGTTAACGATATTAAAACCTTTCTATCTAACACCAGTTTCCTTATGTTTGCTGATGACCTTAAGATTTTCAATAAAGTATCTGATGTCTCTGACTGTGTCAAATTACAGTCGGATTTGAATACATTTACACAGTGGTCAAAGCTAAACGGACTACTCCTAAATGCAGAAAAATGCCACTGCATAACGTTCGCTAAAAGAAGAAACCCTATTCTATATGACTATACTATAAATGATCACACTCTTCAACGGGTAAACGAAATCAAGGATCTGGGAGTCTTATTTGACAGCTCTTTGTCTTTTGATGGTCATCGTATGAGTGTTCAGCAACGCGCCAGTAGGAGTTTAGGTTTTATTACTAGATTTGGTAGGGATTTTTCATGTAATGTTTTAAAAGTTTTATACTGCTCCATTGTTCGCCCCATATTGGAGTATGCATGCCCTATTTGGTCCCCTTTTTACAGAGTACACATACACGATTTAGAGCGTATTCAGAACAAATTTTTACGAACGTGCTCTTTTAAGTTGGGAATACCTCTAAATAATGGTCATTGTAATTATAACGCGGTTATGGAAACACTAAAGATATATAGCTTAGAAGATAGAAGACTTTTTTTGAAATGTGCTTTTTGTTTAAGCTTATAAACGGTTTGGTTGACTGTGACTATCTGCTAAGCAAATTACAGTTTTTGACCTGCCACAGGACGCGGTTAAATAGTTTGTTTTACCCTAAATTTCACGGAACTAATTATGGCATGCATGATCCAATAACAAGGATGCAGCGTAATTTTGATAGGTTAGATCTCCAAATTCATGGGTCATTGAACAGTTTTAGAATCATCTTGAGAGACCGTTGTAATTCCGTACATAGAACTTAATAAGATGTCTGGTTCTCTAAATTGTTAGTCTTATACCTTAAAACTAAAAGTCGATATTATAGTGATAAATATATTTTTATTTAATAAATTATTAATTATATCTTCACCTAAATAAGTTAGTTAGTAAGTTGTTTTTGAGAGACTGTTAAATTAGGCATATATTATAAAATGGTGTAAACCGTCGATCAATTTCGAGCCTTAAGGTTACGTAGCTGCAGAAACACCAAAACCGACTTCATACATTTTTCTTTATTGCATAATTTTTAACGAAAAACCAAAATGACAACCACTAAAAAACACTTTAGCCAAGTTGTAAGCTGACTTTTTCCATTTTTTATTGCTTTCATCCAATAAATCATAAAAATATTTTTTTTAATAATTACTAGATACTAAATGCAACAACAGCAAGAAGAAATATGACTAAGAAATGTGCAAAGTGCCCCAAAGGGTTCAAAGGTTTCCGATGGAGCGCTCAAAGAAATTACAACTGCGACGTTTGCCAAGTTGCCTGATTTTAATTACTAATACAAAACACATTACTAATGAGTTGATAATTTTAAAATAAGATATAACTACAGGGTTGTTTTCATTTTAAAAAATGGTATCTGATACTACCATATGACAGTTAATCACATCACTGACATAGGGATGGCCCAATTCGTAAGAATATATTTAAATAACTACTAAATATATTTTAAAAAATCATCTAATCTCTTAACAAAACAAATATATTGATTCCCAAGAAGTAATAAAAATAAAATGCATCTTTCGGAACGAGTAAAATAAATCATAAGATCTTAAGAGATTAATAGTACAAAAAGTTATTATAAAGATCTCTAGTCCGCAGACACTAGGCTACTCTGCGCCAATCAGATTTTACAAATGTGTCCTGAGGCCAGTTGGCAACCGGTCACCTGACTAAATAATAATACCCGATTGGCGCTGACTAGTTTGTACGATTTCTCTACGAACAGGGCTATAGTATTTTATTGTACACAATGTCTTTAAAAGGATTAAGATATAGGTACCGGGTGTTGTTCGTCGAGCGGGACATAGGGAATCCCATGTAAATTTTAGAGTGGAGCAAATATTGGCTCCCCTAATTATTTTAGAAGAAAATGCTGTAAGGATTTATTGAAGAGCACGGATTGTGTTGCATTTCGGCAACTCTCGGTCCCTTGAGCTAGAAGATAAATGCTAAAATAGAGATTGCAAATCTCTATCTTGTTACCCGCCTTATAAGAAGTTTATAATAAATACTGGAAAAGTATTTGACACTCTCTCAAGTGTCAGATCAATGTCACATCGACCAAATGAACTACTTAAATCAGAAAATCACTGTTCTCAGGTTGGACATTACAGAACGAGCTACGAGCAATCGATAATTGCTGGAAATGTGAACAAAATCGACGTGATGCTCGCCAAACGATTTTTTTCTATGAAGTCATTTAAAAACTAAGCTACTGTCAAAAAATATGAAAGTGGTCCAGCTGAGTGCTATTTTCCTTTGAATGAAATAGCAGAATATCGATGTAGCCAACTGGCCGGCTGGCAGAAGTCAGTTTTATAATCGTTTGGGTTATTGTCTGGCAGTTAATGGAGGAATATTTGAGCATTTGATTAAATCCTGATATTTTCGTCATAAATTGACTTCTAAATGTAGAAAATTTGTTTTATTGTCTTGCGTAAACTGTGGAGTGCATGTGTTGGAATTATTGTAAACTAAAATGAAATGCAAGGATTCTTTTTCAAAATTCCCGTATAAAATTGTTCAGTTTTGGCAATGACATTATAAATTAATGATCTAAATTGTCACTGACACAATCGATATAGTGGCGTTTTTATTGCTTGATTTCTAGTGAGCACAGGGTGCATAAATGAGACACTACGTTGCAGAAGCATTTTAAGCAGTTTACTCTTTACTGGTTGGTTGAAAAACGCTCAAATTTTCATTTTGGGTGGAACTTACTGTGCTCTTCAATAAATCCTAATAGCATTTTGTCTAAAATAATTAGGGGGCCAATGTTTGACTACTTCAAAATTTACATGGGATTCCCTATGTCCGCCTCGACGGAGGCTCTAAATGTCAAGGTGACAGCTGGGCGCCATATTGCGAAAAAATTAAATAGAAAGGGGGTCTTGGGCACATCATTATAAAGCTCCTAACAGGTACTTTACAACCCTAGAATATAAAGTCAATACCTTAAGCTACTACAAAATGGCGGTACTTTTAAAATTACTTAAATACCTGATTTCGATGGCCATATTTCCAAAAGTAATAAAGTTAGATGTACTTAATGTATTATTTTCTTAAAGCTTTTTAAAGATCTTTTTAATGGTGATATAATATACAGCGTGCGTCATAAAAAAATATATACTTTTTTGCTACCCTGTATTTTACCACCAGTATCACCATTAAAAGATCTTTAAAAGAGCTTTAAGAAAATATTATATTAAGTACATCTAACTTTATTAGTTTTGAAATATGGCCATCCAAATCAGGTATTTAGGTTATTTTAAAAGTACCGCCATTTTGTAGTAAGTGAAGGTATTGACTTTATATTCTAGGGTTGTAAAGTACCTGCCAGGAGCTTAAAAATGATGTACCACAGACCCCTTTCCATTTAAATAAGCAATATGGCGCCCAGCTGTCACCTTGACATTTAGAGCTGTCACTGATATGTAAAAATTGTCAGACCTTGGTCATAAAATATTGTTTCAAGTTTCATGAAAATATACCGAACGGTTCAAAAGTTAGAAGAAGGGCGACGGACTTTAGGACCTCACTGTATACATATGACAAAAAAAACAAAAACAAAAAAAAAAAAAAAAATAGATGATCAACTAAATAAACCTACTTTTATATTTGTTGGACTAGTTTCATTAAAATAACCATGTTGCTGCCTAAAAATAACCTCCACAACTCCTCAAACTCCTCACTGAAGTCTTTGTATAATCTCCCAATTGTTCGTCAAAATAAGAGCCTCAAAATTCTTGCAAAAAGCCTGAGCAGTAAGGTTTACACTTCCGAAAATCCTTTGGCACTCTCTCGGTCTGTTTCGTCAATTAAACAAAATTTGTGATGCATCATCTCATCGCCACTAGCTGGACTTTTATATGGAACACCTTTAGAATAATAAAAAAGAATACAACTTTAATTTTTTAACCATACATATATATATTGTGTCCCAGAATATGTGAGCATACTTGCGAATTCATATACACACAATGCAAAAAGTCTGGGACCCCCTGTACATCTTGGTTATAAGAATCGTACATGATTTTTAGTATCAGATAAAAATATTCTTTTATTTACGAAATAAAAAAGATCACATACTTATTTGGAGATAAGAGTTTTTGTGGTTTTTGCGAAGATTTGAAATTGTTTAGTTACTTTTATTTAGTTTATTTGCATTTTTAAATACGCAAAGTTTACATTGGTTCTAACTGAAAATGCCAGGACGTGAAATTTCTGTTTATAACAGAGCAAGAATAATTGCTCTGCATGAATCTGGATTTTCCAATCACCATATTTCAGCCAGTTTAAATATTCCAAGATCTTCTGTGAGTCGAATCATCAACAGGTATCAAGAAACTGGAAATGTGGAAAGATTGCCTCGTAGTGGACGGCCACGTGTTTCTACCGAAAGGGAGGACAGATATGTTATCCAATTTACCCGCCGAAATCGGAACGCAACGGCCCCAGCCATTAGAGATCATTTCCAAGGTACGTTCAACCGCGTAATTTCCACCAATACCATTCGCAGAAGACTTCACAGCGCAAATTTACGGGCCAGAAGATTTTTAAGGGTACCTCTTTTATTGCCTCGACACCGTGCTGCCCGCCACCAGTGGGCGAGAAACCATAGGGAATGGCTTTTAGCCCAGTGGGAAAGAGTCCTTTTCTCTGACGAATCAAGATTCGGTCTGGTCAGTGATGACCATCGTCAAAGGGTATGGAGAGAGCCAGGGCGTCAGTCAAGACTCAACTATCCTCGTGAAGTCGTTCCCTATCAAGGGGGAACAGTAATGTTCTGGGGGGAATAATGTACAACCGTCGAACCCCATTAATTCGCATACAACAAAATATGACTAGCGAAATTTACATGGAAAATGTTATTAGGCCAATTGTCATTCCCCTCCGCCATGAAACTGGAGAGAATTTCATTTTCATGGATGATAACGCCAGACCACATCGAGGCAGAAGAGTTCAGGAGCTTCTTAATGCTGAAGAAATCAACAGATTAGAGTGGCCAGCTAATTCCCCAGACATGAATCCAATTGAGAATCTGTGGGATATTGTTTCCAGAGCTATCCACAATCGCAATCCACCACCTAGAACCGAGGAGGAACTTGCGGTAGCCGCCGTAGAAGAATGGGACCGCATATCGCAGGAATTAATTAATAATTTAATCATTTCCATGCCCAGACGTGTAAACTCATTACTCAGAAGTAGGGGAGGGCCCACAGAGTATTAGCTGTATTTTCTTTTTTTGTATTGTCATACAGGTAAATTTTTGTTGCAATAAACGATATTTATAAATTAACACTGTTTTTTCATTTTTTTGTGTATTTCTTTTATTTTAGCTACATACATCAACTCAAAATATTTTTTCAACTAAATTAAAATCAACATGGACAACACTTTGAATTAGTTCTTTTAAATTTTTTCTAAATAAATTAGAAGTATCAAAATGCTAGGGGGTCCAAGACTTTTGGCGTTGTGTAGAACACAAAAAATAATATGACTTAGGTCTTAACATATATATCTTTTCCAAAGCCCCTCTTATTTATCAACTTACCATTTTTTTCAAAGTAATGCAAATTAGACTGAGAGGGTGTCGCCTTTCCCATAGTTTTATCAGTGATAATCCGTACCTTAACTCCTCTTCGACTAGCATTAACAAGCTCATTGGCCACTTGCTTCAAAGTTATCATATAAATACACACACATATACTCTTCTTAGCACTTCCTATATAATGTAACAGTGTTTCTAGTTGCGTATAAGAGCAATGTTCCCCACAATCTTGTTTGTTAATCAAATGGGGCTTACAATAGAAGTTCTTTAAATCAAAGAAAATGCACTGATAGTAACTGGTATCATCCTTTTCTTTGAGCTTTAGGGTAAGTTTATCGTATTTTTCTTTAAGAAAAAGCGTAAAATAAAAGGAAGAGTTGTAAATGTTAGGAGAAATGATATTGGAACGATTTTGGACATTTTTGTAAGGTTAAGATACTGGGTGCATTGAGGTTATGTTATGTTGTCATAACAAAAAACTGTGTTCCATTACCTGCTCTGTTCTGCCAAGAGAAATCGCACCAATCTGTAAATTTTTAGTAGAAAACTTTTTGTTTTTAAATTAACCATCTTGAAATTTGATAATCAAACTATAAAAGCCGATTCCCTAGGGGGTTCACCCGTGACGCATGAAGCCGGCTGTCCATGAGAGCGGTTTTCCGCTCGCGGATGAAAATTCATCGTTGTGATTGGCGGGAAAAGCATTTTAAATTTGCAGTAACCAATCACAACGCTGAAATTATCATCCGCGAGCGGAAAACCGCTCATGGACGTCGGGAGCCGGCTCCTTCATGCATCAGCAGGTGAACACCCGTGACGTTCCACTCGCGGATGATAATTCAGCGTGATTGGCGGGAAAACCATTTTAAATTGCACTAACCAATCACAACGCTGAATTATCATCCGTGAGCGGAAAACCGCTCTCATGGACAGCCGGCTTTATGGTCTGCACATTATTTTGGATTTTTACTCAATTTTAAGTGAGACAATATTTTACTAATTGGGTTTAACGCTGCTTTTATTAAATTTGAATAGATATTCATATAGTATTTGATACAAATTTGATATGCTTGATAAAACTACAACTTACTTTCCTTATTACACTTTTATTATAACATGTGTTTAAACTACAAATAAATTAAATATTTAAAAAGCAAACTTAAAACCATCTTAATTATTCTTGTATATATACACTGCTCAAAAAAAAATAAAAATATATATATATATATATATATATATATATATATATTATATATATATTATTATATATATATATATATATATATATATATCAGATATGTATAAGAAATGTCTGCCTATCATATATATATATATATATATATATATATATATATATATATATATATATATATATATATATATACATATATATATTAGGCGAACATTTCTTACGGCCGTAATCACCAATCTCTAACAAATATTTATCAGACTGATACGCTTGCTGTCTGATAAATATTTGTCAGAGCTTGGTGAATACGGCCTTTAATATCCTTATAACTTTTAAAGGGTCGTTTCGATGGTAATTATATCTAAAAATTAAATTATTTCTGACTTGTTAAAACTATTAGTTTTCTAAGAGAAAATATGTGGCTTTAAGAATATGGATGTTATCGTTTTTACTTAAAAAGTTATAAAGGTATTAAATTCCAAAGTAATTCCAAGATTAGCAGGTTTAATAATATTTATCGTAAAATTACTTTTTCCTTTAGCTTTTATTCTGCAAAAAAACTTAACATTTTTTTTCTTAAATAAGTCTAAAAGTAATTTATATTCTATAACATTTTACTATAAATTTAAATATCTTCCATTTTTAATCTCATAAGTCGATAACATATGGCCCAGTTATTTCTTGAATTACAATCTGGCTAAGACCATCGGGAGTATTATTTGATAACTCTGTTTGAGATTCGTCTGGTAAAACCTATCAAAAAATGTATGATTTAACAAGATATATAATTTTTTTGTGTTTAATAAAAACAGGCGCGGCTCAATGGGTCAATGATCCACCTAATTTGTAATAAAAATAAAAAATAATAGCAAGCAATTATAATCCTAACAAACAAAAAGTTTAAATCTATTACTATGCGAAAACTTCCTAATAATCAATTCAAACAACGAAAACTACACACGGTCAGTGTATTCTATGACTGGATTTTCTGAATGAAATGCAAAATGCCTTAAGTCAAAAAGAAGAAGAACGAATACGCAAAATACAATAGTAATACAAAGTACAGCAGTAGCCGCCTAGCGGCAACTAAACAAACCATTTCTTTCGCCAACCAGGCCCGGCCACCGAGGTTGTTTCTTTTATAACTTCGTTGGGCCTCGGCGCGTTTCATCAGTTATGGGCAGGCAACCCAAAATACATAGTCCTTTTAATTTATTTAGGTAATGTTATGTGCTGTTTATTTATTTATTATTTTATGGTATGTGTTTGCTGGCCGTTGGTGTTGAACTGTATCTTTGCGTCGTTTTATCGCATATTGCCCGTGCTTTTCTTATTAAAAATAAGTTTAACAAAACAAGTGGTTCTTTAAAAAGCAATTAGATATGAAAGAAACGGGACGTCCGATACCTGCCCTGAAACAATAACAGACCACCAACCAACAAGAATTCAGATTGGATTTGCGGGTGCAATCTATAAAATGCTTTTTTTTCATGTATTTTATATAGTACAGATACTAATAACGCTTTATGGACTAGAACTGGCGTTAATACCTAAAACATTTAAAAGAAAAAGTGACATGGCGGCTGTGTTACCCATATGAACATTTCTTCAAACAGAAGGATAGAAGGATCAATTTGATATATAAACACATGTGTAAGATGTACGTAAACTCTGCCTGTATATAAAAAAATTAAAGTCATACCATTAAAACTGTTTGCACTTGTATAATAAAAAAATATTTATTTAGTATATTGTAGTTTTTGCAATGGTTATTTGTATAGGTACACTTTTGTTCGGTAGAAGTATAAACACTTTTTATTAAAGGCCCTCCATAAAAGTAATATATTGTTTTACAAGATAAAAACTAACACGAAAACCGTTTACGATAAATTTTACGTGTTTGACGCTAATGCTTACCTGGGTGTTTGCGCATGTACGTTGCGTGTGTCTGGTGTCTTACCTGCATATTGATGACAGGATCATTAAAAATCAATGTTTCCTTCGTATTTACTCCATTTTCCAATATTTTGTTAGAATCTGTAGCTGGAGGAATATCGTAACTGAACTCCAATGAATTTACTAAAATAATCACACAAAATATTTGGTAAAATTGAAAAAGAAACTAATAATGTGTACCATTTAAAAGAAAAAAAATACATATACTATTTCTTTTAGATATATCAACAGTGATCTTTATATCACCACGCCTACTATACAGGGTATAAAAAATATTACAATAACTTTAACATATCCATTTTAAAACTTACTATCTATATTTTTCTGAAACTCATTTTCAGTCAAGATCTTGCCACTCTGGTCGATAAATTCAATTTCTGCATTGGCCACACTCGCCATAAGATTGTCGAGCTTGTCATCGAACACTAAGGCGTCAATTCCATTGACATGTTCTAAAAATATTAGTCGGAGTAGTCCTGAGTTAATTAATATACAAGTTCAGTCACTTCGAAAGGTTCATAGACAATTACCGTGTCGGGAAATGTCTACATGCCAGCATTCTTTGTGTACTCTCTACCTGTTCGCATTCTACTCGCGTTACACCGTCTCTTTTCTACGCATTGCCTATGAACCTTTTGTATTGGCTGAACATATATACTGAAGAGGGTTATGACCTAAACCCTATTTTAGATAGTTCGTGGTCGTTAATTATATGACTAAAAAGTACCAAGTAAGGTCAAAAATGGTCGCCAATACGGCGGCTATGTCAAAAACCCTTAATATACTAATGCTGGATGTGGCCTACTTATATAACGTAACGACATCACTGGAATTAATAGTTTTACAAATCCCACACAATTACCCGAAGTTTTACTCGTACTCCGGCCATCACTTCCTTCAACTCTATCTCCAAGAACATCCGCTGTTAAAGTCGAACTGTACACGAAACTGTCCGTTTGCAGATCAGCCATGTTGCCACCTCTTTCGTCAAGTATCTCCCCGGTCCAGGGCTGACAACATTCATAGAGAAAGGACCATTGCCATTTCCGGTCTTCTGGATAACTGTAGCTACCACCGGAACCTTAATTTGAACGATACAGCCGTTTGTCTTTGAAGGATCTAGAATTAAAAAAAAAAAAAACCAGACTGATATAATTATTCTTTTTTAGATCTGCTACCTTTATTTTCTTTATCCACTCCAGTATCAGTAGTATTTTCGGCAACTTTCGGCCTAATCGAAATATGTCCGTATTTCTTCAAATCTTCAGCGGTTGCAGGCACTAGCATTTGTTTATCGCCGGCCGGGAGTACCCGAACGAGAACGGGAATACCCGAGAGCGGTCGAAGAAGCGCGAACGGCGTCTCGCCTGATTCTGTGGCTAGCTTCATTGCGTCAGTCTTGATCGGGTCTACAATAATTGCGTTTGAGTAACTGGAAAAAGAAATGTTTATTTAAACAGTGTATAAACGGATCTTGAAACCAAACAATTGTACAGAAAACATACTCCAAATTTCCTTTTTCTCCGCCTATACAGACCATTCCGTGTTTAAATTGTTCATGCTGCCTTAAATTAATCCGTTTCAAGAAGTCCTCACCACATATTTTACATGTGTATCTAGGAATCATGTCGCTTTGATTTTGATGAGCCTACAATTTTATTAAATTAAATAAGTCAAATAAATACTACAAGAAAATGAATCCTCTTTTGGAAGTTCTGGATAATAAAAAATATATAATAAATTTACATATTATAGATAAGCAAATTAGTTCTCGGAAATCCATAACAAACCGCCATTTTTACCTTCAGCTTGTGACACATCAAGTTTGACATCTGGTTAAATCCCTTTTCGCAAATGTCACATCTGTACGGTCGTTCATTTGTATGCGTGAAAATATGGTTTCGCAAATTTCCTATATAATCAAATCAGCATTAAAATTCGGTTTAAAAAAATGTTTTACCAAAAAAAAATTGTATAATTCGTAAACCGATACAGACAAATATTTTGCACCTAAACAGATAGGTACTGTATCAACAAGGACTGCAGAAGAGGAAGCGTCAATAAACCTTAAAAAAGTAATTTTGTTACCTAAAAACCTCCACTATAACCAGACTGACGTTCTAGTGAATTTATTTAAACAATTGTTAAGAAAATACGAGGTATTAATATTTGTAATTACATATGTTCTTTGTATATTAAAAGAAGAAGAGTTTCGGACTTCCATTGTCTTTATTTCATTTATTCACACAACGTTTCGGGCAGTGATGGAGTTGGGTGTGGCCAAGCGTGGAGTTGTTCAACCAGGACTCCGTCATTGGTGCGCTTTAAGAGTGGTTTCCAAATGCTTGGTATTTCAACACTTGATTTGCTAAAGATATTATTATTGTTCTCAATGAAAACGGCTTCCTTAAATTTTCGCTTTTTCCAATGTGGTTCCCTGTAAACAACCCGTGCTTCTGACAACTTGATTTATGTTGTTGTGACCAAACATGGTCTGCAATCCCAGATTTCGATGTTTCGCCCCTCTGTGTATGTTGTCTGTGCTCTGCAAGTCTTACATATAAAGGACGTTTTGTTTCTTCAATATATGACTTCCCACATTGTCATGATAGATGCGATCTAGTTTAGACACATAGGGTTTTGTTTTCGTCAACCATGTTTGGTCACAACAACATAACATCAAATGGTCAGAAGCACGGGTTGTTTACGGGAACCACCTTGGAAAAAGCGATAATTTAAAAAGTCGTTTTTATTGAGAACAATAATGATATCTTTAACAAACCAAGTGTTGAAATATCAAACATTGGAAACCACTCTTAAAGCGCACCAATGCCAAAGTCCGGTCACGGGTAAATGGTCTCCCCACTGTATATAAACTCAGTAGCTTTAGGAATTAGATTAGTTAACATTTGAAAACGGACAGAGATAGTACTGCCCGAAACGTTGTGTGAATAAATGAAATAAAGACACTGGAAGTCCAAAACTCTTCTTCTTTTAATACTAATAATAATGCATTGTCTACCACACATACATATTTTTCTATAATTAAGTCCTGAAGACTTACCTTTTTGATGAAACGCTTTATTACACAAGTGACATCTATGGGGTTTTACGCCTGTATGAGTTTTTCTATGGGAAATCAGAGTTGAAACCCTGTTAAAATTTTTGTTGCATACTTCGCAGATATATGGCCGTTCGGAAGAGTGTATGGCTCTGTGTTCGTGACAGAGTCGACATCTGGCGAAAAGCTGTAAAAAAACGTTTGGTTCTTCTTTCTTGCAGTGTGTTTGGCAATTTGAAAAGTGTAGTGGAGGACTAAAAAGTGAAATTTTTTTTATGCCAAACGGTTTTAACTGAGTTATGTCAAAAATCTAAAAAGGCTTTTATGCTTTTATTTATAAACAAATAAATTTAATTTCTACATATTTGGGATTCTTGTTCTTTATACTTGTTCGAACGAGTGGTCCAAAGACTTCTTCGACAAGAATTAGTGTTTTAATAAAATTTACCTAACTTCACGGCCTCGAAAATAGTGTAGTTAAGTTAAAACCAGTTATAACGAAGACTGGATGCCACACCCAAGGTTGATAGAGACAAGGTGGCCTAACTTTTTATTTGACAGCCGATAGATGTGATGTCAAGGAAATCCTTTTCAAAAAATGTCGTTATTTCTTTATTGTTTTGTAAAATCGTGTTTATACTTGTGAGTAAATAGTGGATTAAAAAGACTTTAACCATTGTATAAAGAATATTTTTAATTTTAAATTGGTTAAAAAGGACTCCCATGACGTCACAATATCAGCTGTTTACTGTCATAGCAAAGTTGGGCCACCTTGTCTCTATCAAACACCTAGTCCTGCAGGCGGATTCTTAACCGCTAGTCTCGCGACGTAACGTATCGAGTCGTTACCGAATGGTGATTCTTAACTTATTTGAAACTCGATTTCGAGTCGATATCTCTCGAGTTCCATAACTAGGCACTATCCTTATTAAATAAGTCTTTATCCAACACGTACATATAATATCTACATAATTGATCAAATTTTGAGGATATAAAGTGTACTATAAGTCACTAGTGAGCTAAAGTACCCTTTAGCTCACTAGTGAATTATAGACTTTAACAAACCCGTAGTTACCAACAAAATGCATTACAACCAAACAAGCTTGCTTTCCAAAAATACAAAATTTTGTTGCTGGTGTTGACAATGACAAGTAACAAATAATGGATGACGTTTTCAAATTATTTTCGATATTAAAAACGATTTATACGAAAGTGTTGGATAAAATTTTGTATTAGACACGTGAGTTATTACATATAAGTCACTTAAGAAAATTACCTCTCTCGCCCTTCGGGCTCGAGAGTTAAACTTCTTCTTGCGTGACTTATATGTAATATAACTCACTTATCTAATAAATAACTATTATCCTATTTATTATTTACGTAAAAACAGATGAGAAAATAAGACCGATAGGTTTAGAAAGGAATATCGAGAACTCGATACCGACCGAGTCGTCACCTATCGATAAGTTAAGAATCCGGGCCTTAAATTACACTGACGATATCAAACAAAAAAAAGTTAAAACTAGTTATAACTTTTCGTAATGCCAAACACACCTTTTAATTTAATAGCTACGCATGCACTTTGGGATTTTTGAAAAAAAGTAGAATTTTGAAAATTATTTTAAAGAAAAACTTACATTTTCCACATGTTGGGCAGTGAAATTTTCTTTCGTCTGTATGGGTTGGCAGATGACGCATAAGTGTATATTGATGTCCAAATTCTCTACTGCCTAAGAATAATATTTAACTGTTACAGAGTGTTACAGAATTACGGTAGTATTTGCAAAATTGAATCAAAAGCAGAATTACAGAAATTAACCAATTAAAACGAGCCACCTTGTATAATTCCATTATACATTTTTTCAAAATTTACTTCACCAACATAAACGTAAAAAAACAAATAGGAAAGGGAGTCAAATGATACCTCATCTTAAAGGGTTTACAATTTTCTTATTAAAGGTTTTTAGTTTTTAAAATGCTAATAGTAGTGTTAGAGAAAATTCACACTAATTACTCGAGCCCACAGCAAGTAGCTCTTCCCTATAAGTTTTTATTGTTTAAAATAGCGCTATTCTTTCCAGACAAGCATCAATTTTAGGCGTTCAACCAATTATAACCACGGTAATAGTTGGTGACAACTTTGACGTATAATACATTGTTTAAACGTCAACATAACCGATTGGTAAAATTGATGATGATCAGTTTAACTTCTAACAGTTCGTTGATCGTACAACTAATCCAGGATCATTTGATCACGTGACTGATGACATTTGAAATAATAATAAACATTTAGAATGAAGTTAGCAACTTAAGTTTCAAAAGAGTGGTTATTATCACTTTGTTCATTTGATAATTTCTCGAAAGAATACCGCTAATAATAAAAATAAACTTTGGTACGTAGGTATATCACATAAATGTGCATTGGTTCACGAGTTCAGAGGTTTTCATTACTTCCGGTTTAGCGGGAAATGACCTTAACTTTCTTATTTGAAATAAGATACCGGGTAACCTAAGCAGCAAGCTGACGTCTTATTGACGTCTCTTTGTAGTAATTTTGGGTCACATTTGGTCAGCATAGGCGTCATAAGAGGACGACAAAATGACGTTAAATTGACCTCCTAAGTCACAGACAAAAGACGTCCCGGTGTAAAGAGTCAGCAACAAATTATAAACCGAAAGTCACAAAAAACAACATATTAAATATTTTTAAAAAATTAACCGAAAGCCACTTTTCATAAGAATTGAGTGGGGTCCTTTGTTACAAAAATTAAAATCGAGATTGCGCAATCAGATTTGCTCCATCTCTTTTAGTTTTGGCCATACCCATGCAAAGTCAACGAAAAGGCGCCACTTTGTACAAATAACGGAATTATACGGGGTAGTTTGTTCTTATTGGCACTGTATACAGAGACAACAATGAGACGAGTAACTGGTCCTAACAATTTGTTCATTGTATTTATCTCTTTCTGGTTTAACGCAAGTTCCAATAAATATGTCTTTGTCTTTCATCATGGCAGGCTATCGTAGATGGAGCAATCATCGCTTTGCCTTGGTTGCCAAGTTGTTTACAATTTCTGCATGTAAACTTTAATGTCCTTTTTGGCTCGCATCTAATTAAGAGAAAGAAAATATACCATGAATAGAATATTTTTAACTTGACAACGTTGCCGCAGGCAGTCACGCGGAAATGTTATTCGATATTTGTGTTTGATATTTTTCAATGGCCGATTTGTTTGGACAGTTTGTTTACATTTTCTGTGATTTATTGTGTGTTTCGTGGTTTTTTATCTTTAATTGGACTTTGAATTATTGACTTTTATTAGTGATCACAGTGTATATATTAAATTTGTGCTTTTCAACAGATAATTTAAGGTAATATTGACATGGTTATCTGTAAGAAAAAATCTTTATAAAAACCAAATAAAGGACATTTTTAATTAGGTGTGTGTAATTACTGAACTAAACCCCAATATTTTATATTAATAGGAAACAAAACAAGTACCTAACATAAAGGGCAAAAATAGCACAGCTATATAATTTGAATTTGGCGGGCAAACGATTAAGTCGACTCACGCGCCATCTGCGTTTACCTTCCTTGAAGACAGACAAGGACGGCCCAGCAGCTATCTCTTTCTCTCGGATAATTTATTTACATTTAGTTGCTCGTCTTATTCTTGTCTCTTCTGTATATTAAAGTGTTACCACAATACTTAAAATACCAAAAAAGAAAGCCAAAAAATGTGGGCAATAAAAAAATGGAGGCACAAAATAGATTTATTTAAAAATCTTACAAATCCCACATTCAAAAACTCTGGTAGTCTTTCCGTCCAAATCCTTATATTTGGCATTTGTAAAATGTACCAAGGGTTCTTTTTTAATGGTCATAGAACCAGGCTGGGACGATTCTACCAAAAAGGAAAATTACTCGTATTCGTTTTGTTTAGGTCTTGGTTAAGTTGTTCTTGGGATATATTGTAGTTCTCTAGAGGGAGGAAAGAAGAGGTTGTAGAGTAAGTGAATGGTAAGAAACTTTTATAAGTCCATAAGAAAAGGACTGCAGGTGGCTCTCTCTATATTTTACAATAAAAACGTGAGCAGATTTCGGGTTCTCGCCTTGGAAAAACCCTCAATAACAAATTTTCTGGGAAAAAATATAATATATTTTAATTGTAGTATAGGAATTGTTTAATTTGTTTGGCAAAATACATACACAAATTATCAGAATACCCAAATGCGAAAGTGCGGCGAAATACGCCTACTTATTTATATGACCTTGAGAAAGAATACGTCGAAAATCTGCACCAATGCATGGATCGTAATATCTTTAATTTGTAAAGGTTAAACCGCACCAAGGCGCTAAGGAGAGATAGACTTTTACACATAATTTTTCTTTATTTGAAAATAGCCTTTCAAATGGTAGTGCAGCTATAAATAAAAAAATTTATAGTTTTCTTCCTTTAGGCACATGTCTAAGTATTTTGTAAAAACTTTGTATTAATGTTAAATAGTTTTTAGAAAATATTATTTTTTTTAAGATACCTCATAAAATAGTATTTTTTAGTAGGTTCTCAGAATTGTTTGTATTTCTTGATGATAATGGCTTGAAAAATATTGTCGGTACGGTTGCATTAAATAGACGTCTCATTGCGGATGACGGATGGAAATAAATTTATTTTCAAAATGTACTCCGCACAATTTATAATTTATAAGATTTTTTTCCAAAAATCCTCTCTTCCGGCAGACTTAAGCCAGACCTTTGCGCTCAAGAAAATAAGTTTAATGCATTTTTATATTAAAAAGTATTATGGTTACGTGAACATTGATGTGCCCGATATTATCTATACCCTGCACATCAACATGTACGGACTAATTAAAATAACTTTAATATATTACAACATATCAAATTTATATTTACCTCAAGTGGTCCTTTGGGTATCTAAAAGTGATTTTCCGCTCCCGGTACAGTATAAATATACACATTTACATCTCAAATTAAACGGTAAATTTAAGAAGACACTATACTAACACTTTAATAATAAAAAATAAAACAACTAAACACAATTAACTAACTTATGCTCACGTTCTATACCAACAAAAATATGGGACTAACTGACACCTAGATGAGCATTGGGTCACGTACTAAATCGTGGGGTGTATATCCACCACGCAGTGGGAGGGACCATAGTGGTGAGAGATTTCAACCTGTACACGCTTAGTTTCGCATCTGGGTATTCTGATAATTTGTGATACATATACGAGTATATAAAAAAATTAAATATTCACCGGTTACCGCAGTGGTCGCATTATCTTCAAGACCCTGTAGAAGTTGGAAATTCGGATCATCCCCCGTACCTTCCAGATGTCCGTACTGGGAAAAAAGAGTATGTCGCTGTCTTTAATTTGTTCATCCTTGATTAACCTAAAAAAAATTATATACTTGAGTTATGGAGGGTAGAATAGGAAGAAGTACCATATCCAGTGCCGTATTATCCATTAGGCTGACTAGGCTACAGCCTAGGGCGCCATGAAAATAATAGGCGCCAGACAGGGGAGTAATAGGCGCTAGACGAGGGAGTTTTTTAAAAAGGTTGGGAATCAGACCTTTTTGGTCATCAAATTTTATTTTGAGTGGTGAAGTAAGGCACTGAAAATAGGTGCAAGGGGTGGTAAGAACCTTTTTTCCTCGCAAAATAGGCGCTCCGGGAATTGTAGCCTCAGGGCGCCTCATACAGTTAATACGGCCCTGACCATATCTGGAATGTATTAAAAAGTCTCCTCTAATGGAAATTAAAATTTATTTTAACATTGAATAACTTTGAAAGGAATGAATTTATCGACAAATGTTAAGAGCCTTTTTTGTGGAGCATAAACTTTCCCTTGGGAATAATTATTTATTTTATAAAGATACTGATATTTATGATAGTTTAAAAAAAATCAGAATCCAAGTGACAAAATTTAAAAATAATTAGGTAATGTTTAAGGCGTGATTACAAGAAAACGGCTCGTTCTACAGAAATTTACTAAGTGAGCATTTTTGTAGAGAATTTAATTTTCTTCAAGAATACGAATTGGTCAAAGATTTAAGATTGACTGATTCCGAGATTTTTATAAAAAATGCGATTGCGTGCTAAGGTATGGACATACACTAAAGTGCTTTACACACTGCGCCCTCTATTATCGGATCCGTTGGTATGACAAAAAATGCTTAGAATAAAATTTGTAAAAAAATTTGTGTTCTACAACTTTTATAATAAATATAAATGCAATTAAAAGTAAAAGAAACCAGATATTCGCAAAAAACAGATTTTTTTACATTTGACCTTTCATATTTCGAGTTCCTTACACGATATCCTGGGGGATTTTTAGGAGAGTATTTTTTGTACCAAAATAAAGGTATGTACAGATATTCAGCTTATTCCGTGAGATTCTAAGGTGAAAGTCTAAGTAGGGCTAGTAGTTAGTGTTATTAAAAGGTGATGATATACAGAGTAGGTCAAAAAAGCAAAACTGCTTAAGAGTAAAGTACCCTTATTTTTTAAAATACAACAAAATGTTAAATAAAAAGTTATTTAGAATTAAAAGTTATCCACAAATACCAAGTAATGGTCCTATTTTATTTTTTTTGGAAAATTTTAAATTAACCCCGTATAACACAGATTGCAGAAGTTTTATAAAGAATAACTTTTTTCCGTAAAATTAATAATCAAAAAGTTTTCCATATGGCGCGAACTTAGATGACATGCTATACATCCTATTTGTATAATGACGTCATAATTAAAGTTACAGTATAGCTAAATTAATTTCTATAAAACTACTAGATTGAACGCATCGATTTTTGATGGGTTGTATCTGATTATTGCATTCAGCATCATGCAGAAAAAAAAATATTGACGGAAAACACATTTTGTATTTAAAGAAAAAAATGTGTTGTGTGGTGTGTGGTCTCTGTAATCAGCGGACCATTAAAAACGATCATGTAAGTTGGTGCAGTACAAGATCGTTTAATAGGTAAGGTTGCCTCGTAAGCGTTTCAACATGGCGGACCATACGTCACATATGTATTTTGTTCATTATTTAATGAAGTTTTTAACAGTGTAGTTTGTGTTTTTTGTCAATATTAAAGAAATACTTTTAAATACTGTTAATTCCAGTTGTTACCGTAACTTCTTTATTTCCTATTAATAAATTATTGATTATTCTAGCTGATTTTTAAATATTGTATATCGCGCTCTTTCGCCCTCATAGCAATATCCGTCTAGACATCCTTGTTTGCTATGTTGGCGCCAATAAGGAACCAGCAGTGCGGTACATATATGTGACGTAATGAGGCAACCTTACCTATTAAACGATCTTGGTGCAGTACAACTTCCTCGCGAAGTTGATGAAATATTTGGTTTAGCGTCAAAGTCGGTCTATATAGGGTCGCGACATTCGGCCAAATTGCTTTGACGTGTTATGACGTCACATCTCCCATTTTTCGGCCATGTTGTTCAGTGCCGGAGATATACAGTTTATTGTATTAGTTGAAAAACCGTTTACACAACAGTTTCTAATTATTATTAGGTTGTAAATTCTTTTACTTTAAATAAAAAACATTTGGAATTACATCTTTCAACAAATATCACTACCAAAACAATGCAAAATGCAAGATTAGTTTATATCTATAAGGTTGCGACATATCCTCAACTTTTAGGCGGTTCGAGGTCGGGGACGCAAGGAAGGGCACTCCACGGAGAAAAGTTGGCAAGACTGGGTAAAATTAAAGCTAATGATCAATCCAGTGGCGTCTAGAATTTGCGCATTTCATTTTGCATTGTTTTGGAAGTGATATTTGTTGAAAGATGTAATTCCAAATGTTTTTTATTTAAAGTAAAAGAATTTACAACTTAATAATAATTAAAAACTGTTGTGTAAACGGTTGTTCTACTAATACAATAAACTGTATATCTCCGGCACTGAACAACATGGCCGAAAAATGGGAGATGTGACGTCATAACACGTCAAAGCAATATGTCCGAATGTCGCGACCCTACATAGACCGACTTTGGCAAAATGAAATGCGCAAATTCTAGACGCCACTGGATTGATCATCAGCTTTGATTTTAACCAGTCTTGCCAACTTTTCTCCGTGGAGTTATATAACATAACATTTTGGAGTATATGTATAAAAGCTTGACCATTAAATCTTTCTCGAATACGGTGGCATATGCCTAGCCCTCTGAAAGACATATACCCCCATATATTAACAGAAAATCTTCCACTTGTTTTAACATGTTGGGTATAACTTTCTTTGTACCGTGTATTTTGCGGCCTATACACTCTAATCTGCCCGCTATAATAGGATTGAAAAATCTTCTCATCGGTAAATACTACATTTTCCCAAAAATCCATGCGTCCCCAACCTCGAACCGCCTAAAAGTTGAGGATATGTCGCAACCTTATAAATATAAACTAACCTTGGTTTAGCGTTTCTTTGTTTTAAATATTGTATAGAGTGTATATCTTGTAAATAACCTATCCGCGATTTAAATTAAAGAGCACCAGTGTTGCAAAACGGCCAAACAACTGGTAAAAATGGGTATTTAGATCCAAAATGGCGAAAAATATTTACAGAAATTAGCTATTAGGCTTTAAACTTTAAAAAAAAATAGGCATCATTGTCTAAGAACCTAAATAAAACAAGAATTGGTTAACAGTCAGCGTTCCGAGAAACTTTATTTAACGTAAGTTCTTCGTTATTAAGTCTTAAAAACTGCAAGACACACCAAAACCGATTTTGCACGTTTTGCTTCATTACAAATTTTTTAACGAAATCCATTATGACAACCAGCAAAACACTTGGCACAAATTGTAAACTAAATCATTAAAAATATATTTAAAAATACGAAACTGCAACAACAGCAAGAAAAACTTTATTATAAAATGTCATTTTTCACTGAAATCGTTCAAAATGGCCCCGATGGGGCGCTGAAACGTTGCCACGTCGCTTAATTTTAATCTTCAATTGTTTTTTGAAAAATTTTATGAATCATTTGGCATTTATTTTATTGTTATACATACAATATTCTTAATCACCGAGCAGTCAGTTTTTAGAGGAAGATAAATGCCTTATTTTTTAAATAACCATAGCTAAAGTCACATTTTTTAAAGGAAAAATTCTGAATTTTAAAAATATTGAAAAATATATTGGATATTTTATTTAAAATAACAAAGGCTGTCTGAGAAGACCGCATCTTGATAAATTTTGTTTTTTCTAAAGTTATTCGTGATAAAATGGATTAAAATATGGACGGCGACCCTGTATTAATGCCGAGTATATATCTGATCTCGCTCCTTCACCACATACGAATAGCATATAATTTTAGAAATAATAATTATTGGTGATTCCCAGATGCACTTAAAATTTAAAAGCATAAAATTCCTATTCCAAAAAATTAATTTAAATAAATAAAAGACAGTTCGAGTAGCTTTGAACGTCAGACGTCTAAAAAATGAAAAATCGTACTTTTTGTTAAAAAAATGAATAAAATAAACACAACTCACTCGTTGGATTGGTTCTCCTCGATTAACCGTTGCAAATGCTCCACTTCCGAGGCAGTAAAAGCCTGTGGATCCATTTCTTTCAATGGAAAATTCGGAAAATATTACGCTTGGGGTGTTTTTGTTGGTAGATATAAAAAATGGTGGAATTGTGTACCTTTTTAAATGTTTAAAACAGGGTGGTGGTGAGTCAATCACATGACTTTCTCAGAGAAAAAATTTGATATCATAACACAATAACGAAAGCAGTATAGTATTAAAATATTGTTTTTATTTTTCAAAGTTGCCTGTTGAAAAAATAATTTTCTTTTTTGTTTAAAAAAGTGAAAACAGGATTTTAAAGTCTCTCATTTGATTTTTATTTAGGTCCTGTTCTCGCATGTCGAAATCCTAGAAGCTGAGAATTTTACTAATCGTATTTTTTTTTTTTAATTGATTAGCAATATTTAAATAATTTTATATAACAATAAAACAACAGCTTTAAATTAATTACTAAATTGAGGTCTTTTATCCATTTTTTAACATGAACTTTTTTAATTTTTTCGACAAAATAATCTATCTGCAAAAGGGTGTCTAAATCAAAACGAAAATTATAACCAACCATTCAGCGTAATTAATTGATTAACAATTTCTTTGTTTGGAGTTTAAGAGGGTTATTGTATTTTATTAGGTGAGATAGTAATACAACAATATATTTTTGAATATAAACACACAAACATCTTAGACGATTTCGGCCCGTTTTGGTACCCCAGTTTGAGTTGGTTAAATGCCTACCAACCAATTTCAGTGTCAAAATAGTGACATCACGCCAACTTTGGTACCCTGTTTGGTTTGTCAAATGCTATACCGTGGCTTGTGGGTCGGTAGATCGGTTTGGTATGCTCTCATCCTTTTCTAAAGCTGTTGGTCTTACTCTAAATTTTATTTCTTAATAATAAAACATAATATTAATAGTTGCAAATATTTTAATTTAAATATTGCTGTTAAATAAACAATTTTATAAAAACCAATAAACCGTTAGGTAGGTTCTTCTTCTATTTACCTACCAAAAATGTACCAAACGAATTCGGATGCTATCATACACTGACGTAACGGTTCTGACGTAAAACATACCAATTGTTACCTACCAAAGTCGGAGTACCAAAACGGGCCGAAATCGCCTCTTTTTTATCTACTGCAATCTTAGACCTAAATGTATGCTCTTATGATGTAGAAAGAAGTATTGATAAAACACGATTCAATTTGACATTCTTGTCAAAAGACAAAATGGCGTTCTTTGTTTTGTGACGTACTATTATTTAATTTTTAACTAAACAAATAAGTCCTAAATGTTTATTTTAATAAATATTACATAAATCCACACCAAACAGCTTGTTCCTATACGTGACATGACTGATTTAGAAAATACTTGCTTAGAAACATCAGGAGAACATCTGATACTCAAGGAATCCAACGCCCAAAAGCTTAAAAACAATTTAAAAACGGATTTAAAATCAGTTTGAACAGAAAAATGGCTACAAAACAATTCTCTCTAAGAGCAACGAAGATCTACCCACTCAAAATTTGCTTGGCTCAAAACTTAGGGAGTGATAAACAATGGAACCCAATGTGAGAGCCCGATAGATAGTAATTCAAAGAAAAGCAGCCCTAAAGGAAGCCCTGCTGGGTCTCCTACGACCGAGACATGGTTTAATACGTGGCCTGAAAGATGTGATAAGGTAAGATACCAAATTTAGTTTATAAAATTCCACTAATTCATATATTTTTAGGTAAAAAGCCTGGAGTCTAGCCCAGACCATAAAAAAATTGAAGAAATAACCTTTAATACTCAGACAAAAATCTCTAAACCAGAACCAAACTCATTTAGCAACAAACTAACATTAAACGAAGCATTAAAGAACATATCACTAGCATATAGTCCTGTAACAAAGAAATTGCATCTTGTGGAAAATAGTAGTGATAAAAAGGATATTATACAACAGGAATCTCAACATGACAAAAACTTAGATGTTTGTGATTTTAATTATACAACTAACTTTGAGAAACATTGTGATAAGAAATGTTTTAATAAGGTAATTTATAACAGAGATGTTCTAAATAATGTGCTGAATTGTTCTCTAAATTTCAGGAAGTTTCAAGTCCAGTAAAAAAATTAGGCCATCGAAGAATACAGGAAGGTTCCTATTCAAGCACCATATCTACACTAAGTGAACCTTCAACTTCGGGCAGCCTAATTGATAGTGAAGACAGATCTTTATCTAATTTTGGTGATGAAACCAGTGTTTGTGAAGAAAAAGCTAGAAAAAAAGCTTAACACACTTTTTTACTAAGTAAGTAGTGTTATATTTAAAAATTTTAGTTCTTTAACTAATAATGGGATTGGTGGATTATACAAATTTTGTTTTAAGGAATGTTTTTTCTTGGAAATCAAGCAATACAGAATCTAATGGTAATAATGGAAGTAGTGTTTGGAAATTATTTGGCAAGAGTTCAACAGATAGCAATAGTTCTCCTCTGCATACAGTTGCAAGTTCCTCAGCATTGATACAATTAAAACGGTAGTTATAATGTTAAATGTGTTTTAAAGACTTTTTATTTTGTTTTTGGTTTAGATTTTCCTTTTTGTGCATTACAAATATATATTTTTTAGTCCATCATCACTTCCTGCCAAAACCTTTGAAGAAGAGCAAAAGCATGCACAGGAATACAATGACATTCTTGCTGCAGCCAAAAGAAAGGAAGCAAAAGCACTGCTGCAAAAGAAAAGCAGAAAAAGCTGCAGCTACAACAAGAAGAACAGCAGGCTGCCTCAGCGAAACATTTTTCTCAGTATGTCATTCCCAACTGGAGTCAAATGTAAGAGAAAATATCATATTTAGAGTTTGGTTGATATTTGGAAATTTATTATTATATTCGAGGATTCATTGTGACTTATCATTTTAGGGAAAAACATAAAAGACCCAGGAGCTCTGGTGGCAGGGTCTTCCTTCCAGTGTTCGGGGCAAGGTTTGGAGATTAGCGATAGGAAATGAACTCAATATAACACCACAGTTGTATGAAATATGTTTAACAAGGGCTCAGAATAGGTTGAATAGTCCTGAGCCCCCACCTTGTGAGTACTCAAATGATCAGGTATGAAAAACAATATTTTTCTTCTTCTCTTCTATGGGGCAAATCAATCGGTGGTTAAAGTTTGTGACTGGTGTAAAAATAATGGGCTAGTATTAAATACAAGCAAAACATTTTTTATGAATTTCCTTCAAAAATGCAACAATTTCCCAGAGTTGGTTAATTAAAGCAAATCATCAATTTATCACCACTCAGGTTGAAAATATTAAATTTTTAGGGGTTACATTTGATCAGAAAATGACATGCCAGAGCCATATTAATAATTTAACAACTAAATTAAGTAAATCTTGCTTCTTGATTCGATACTTAAGGGTATCCGTTTTGCTAAATGTTTTAAAATTGGCATACTATGGTTTGGTTCAGTCATATATATCATATGGCTTATTATTTTGGGGAGCTTCAGCATATGTTAATAGAGTTTTTGTTTTGCAAAAGAGGATTGTCAGACGTGTGTTAGGTTTACCACCCAGTGCGCATTGCTGACAAGCATTTATAGATTTAGGAATTTTTACTCTCCCATCTCTCTATATATACCTTTTAATAATTTATGTAAGACAGTGTCAGCCATAGTTCTCCAACATTTAAAGGAATTATTTTTTATAATAAGTTTCTGCAACTTTTGGTAACTTTGAAAATAATATGCTTTTAAGGAATACCTTGCAGAATTTCTTAGTGGAACAAGCCTTTTATGATGTAAATGAGTATCCATCAATGTAGGTTGTGATTTTAAATAGTAAAAGTATTTGAGTTACACATTTCCATTGTTTTTGTGCTTTATTTTTGTAGTTTGTATTAAAAATATATATATTCTTGAAGTCTGTATTAAAAAAAAATACTCCAATCATTTAGGTGTGTAGCAAATTACTCTTTTAATCTTTTATTGTGCTTACTATATTTTATTTATATATATTTAAATTTAGACTTAGTGTATGTTTGTATGACAAGTCCGATAAGCTCTTTCTTTTCTTTGTAATGGCTTGAGTGATGAATAAAGATTATTTTACTTTACTTTACTTTATGTAACACCTAAGTTGTAATTCGGTCAATCAGCTGATGAAAATGGGTATCTAGATCAAAAGTGTTGAAAAAATTTACAATATTTATAGAAATATACGATTTTGGGTTTGTGTCTCAGCTAGAAGCAAAAGCACTTTTGAAAACAAGGCATTAAATTTCAGACAAAGTATTAGACATCATAGTCTAGAAACCTAAATAAAACAAAGAGTAGTTACCAGCTAACGTTCTGCATAATTTTATATTAAGTGACAAAACGTAAGCTCTTGAGTATTTACACTTAAACTGCAGGCATAACAAATCTGACTTTGCAGCTTTTGCTTCATGGCAGAATTTTTTACGGAATCTATGATGACAACCACCAAAACACTTAGCACAAATTCTAGACTAATTCTGTCTTGTATTTTTTAATTGCATTTATTCAATAAATTATAAAAATTATTTAAAAAACACGATATTAACTGCCACAATAGCAAGAAAAACT